>JAAIIK010000030.1:2856043-2875984 GCA_014706435.1 Silurus glanis
GAGAGAGAGAGAGAGAGAGAGAGAGAGAGAGAGAGAGAGAGAGAGACAAAGACAGAGACAGAGACAGAGACAGAGACAGAGAGGTGTGGGGGGGGGTAGATCATTTGTTGGAGAAAGCCGTTAATGTGTGTGTTGTTCTCAAATAAAAGATGTGTTCAAAGCTGCTATCAGTACAGTATAAAGTGAGAGCAGCTCCAGAGTAAAAGGCAGCATTTTATCTTTACTGTTGCACAGCACTATAAATGACAGTGTAGAAGAAATTAGTAAATCAAAGTGGGTCTAGAAATGAATCAGCAGCATGAAAGTGGTTATTTTCTTAATAGCATTTTTTAAATGGAAATCGCTTGGCAAGTGCTGGTACGAATGATGATAGATCCGGTGTGCTGTAAGTGTGTTTTCTTGCTTGTAGTAAGTCTGAGAAGAAAATCTCAGCTCAATACATGCTGTAATGTATTTTTATCATAACCTGTATTATTAGGCCAGTATTCAGCTGTGAACTGAAAGAGAGATTTCTGTAAGGACTTGAAAGCCATCGAACAAGAAATCATTTTCAAATGGAAACACGTCATCTTGGGAAAGCTTGGCATGAAGAGAAGTTTCATTAATCAGATCATGGTGCAATGTGTAGGAAAAAAGTTGATTGGGTGGCTGTTTTTAAGATAGAAATACCGCAAAATGAAGTATGCGGTATGGAGCGGCTACATTTATCAATTTTCCAAACAATTTATGAGAATTTTTATTTGATTTCATTTGAGCCTGTTTGTTCATCTATTAGTTCTTTTAGACCCTTTTAGACTTGTTGGATTAATCTTTAAAAATGTTAAGATTCTTGGTAAGTACAATATGCCTTCTTTCATTACAAAATACAATGTTAGCTAACAGTGCATCAAAAAATATTAGGACATTAAGATAAATCCTTAGTTAAATCAGACTGGGAAATTGAATTAAATAGAGAATATGTGGTAAATGAAACAAAAGTGTATTTATGTTTGGGTGCTACTTATTTCTACCATATTTCTTTAATATGCATTTTCTAAAGAGCTCCATTATCTCTCAGGAAATGTCCTATATTTATGTTTTGAGTTATAAGGGAATGTTTTTGGTTAGTAAGTCATGGCTGGACCAAGCACAAAACTCCCAGTGGTTCTGCAGCATCTTGGAAGTATATACAATGCTAGGCCCAAAAAACATAACAAGCCTATAGTTGCTAGCAAGCAGGACTACCTCTGTTTACCCTTCACAATATCCAGTTGAAGAAATATTAAAACAACAACTAACTGCGTCAAAAGAATAGCTAAAATAAAGTGTGTAAGAAACTTATATGGACTTGGGGAAGGACAAACATATCCTGAGCTCAGGGTTGATCCAGACCTGGAGCTGTGAGGTAGCAATTATACTTCCTAGTACCGTATTTTTCGGACTATAAGCCGCTACTTTTTTCCCACGTTTTGAACCCCGCGGCTTAAACAACAAAGCGGCTAATTTATGAATTTTTCCTGGGTTTTTCCCGGTTTCACAAACTTCAAGCCAAAAAACTGAACTCCATAACATTAGACCAATGAAATTTCCGAACGGAAACGAAAAAACGCACCTCCCCTGTCTTCTGAGCTGCACAGCATCGGGAGAAAAAACGTTTTTTTACACCGTGTGTAACGTGTCTTTCGTTAAAGCGTGTGTAAAGTACATTAGTGTAGGCTTATAGACAGGTGCAGCTTATTTATGTTAAAAAAAAAAATATTTGTAAAATTCAGTGGGTGCGGCTTATATATGGGTGCGCTTTATAGTCTGGAAATTAGGGTAATTAGTTCCTCCCAATTAGTTTCTTGCTTGTCTTCAATTTTCAGATTTTCTGATTTACAACTATAGTACTGTATTTACAACATATACAATATTCACTCTGGACAATTGGATTGTAAATGTGGTGTGTGTGTCTTCCACCTTGGGGACCTTGTGGATGTCATGCTAAAGTCTGCATCTATATGGGAATATGTGCTTTCTATAAGTGCATATGTGCATTTTCAAGTCTCACGTCTTTAGTCATGTAATGAGTTAATACATCTGTATCTGTAGTCATTTTGTAATTTTATATTTATCTATATTTACACATACAGCTAACATTGGCTATAAAAACCATATACACTGCATGTAACAAAATAACACAAAGAAGATTTGCAGAATGAAAAAACCCAATAACTTCATTTGCAGGGCTAGAGATCTTTAGACAAGGTATCCTCAGTTTCCAAATGAACCAAGATTTTTCATCAGAAAGTAATGAGTTCAAATCCCATCATCACCAAAGTGCCACTGTTGGGCCATTGAGCAAAGTCCTTAACCCTCAATCGCTCATTTATATAAATAAGATAATTGTAAGTCACTCTGGATGAGGGCATCTGCTGAATAGCATCAATGTAATTATACACAGCATTACATTTACAAATAATCATCTTGTTAAATAAAATCTTATTTTAACATTAAATTTTAATGATAGAGGGAAATATTTTCTACAATTTCAGAAATCGATACAGAATAGTCTTTATTAAACGATGTCCTTGGGACAAAGCAACCAACACATTTTTTGAAATCCCCTCTGCCTTCATCCAAATGCAGACCCAAAACAACTTTGACAAACAGTACAAACCAATATTGCACTATACTGTCCTTTATTAAATTAAACTATGATACAATTATACATTATACAACAATAGCTCAAACGCAAACCGAAAGAAACCTACTTTCGGGCAAATTTTTTTGTTATGTCTCAGGATTCCAATCTTGCCTGCAACTCATTATCACAACATCTGCATCTGCATACTTCTTGCAAGAAAAATATGTTCTTATGGGAAACGAATGACAATAACACGTCAATAGTTAACTATAACTTCTTATTCATGCATTAAACATTTTTGTTTGAGAATAAACAGAATCATCTTCTGTAACCAAGGACGCCTTGGATTTTATAACTCACCCTTCGGCATGAGTCTCTAGTCCAGGCTGTGTTCCAAGTCAGTGAAAATAGTATGAGCAACTTATTCAACTATAAGTATACTATAACTTAAAAGTATCTGGAAGTAAATGAGAAAGGCAGAAATATAGGCCATCCTATATCCAGGAAGAAAAATGCTTTATAATGTTATGACAGTTCACTTTTAAGCAACAGCACCAGTTTTACAAGTAATACAAGTTTATATTGAAGGTGTCCTTCACAGCACTTAACTCAAGTGACTCATCAAGACCTCTCAACCCAAAAATGTCAAAATGTCAAAGCAACCATGGACAGGCTAATAACACTCGAGTATAATTTTGCCAACGTTCTAGCAGAGAAAAAGGATTTAACACAGGGTTATCTTTGAAGCTAAGATGTCACATAAGGTCCCATCATTAGAAGGATTAATGATGCTGAACTGACCAGGGCAACATTCAACTCTACTCATCTGGTAATGAGGAAACTCTTATTGCTCAGCTTCTCTCATTTTCTTTAAATCTTCAAAGCTCCTGCCAGCCACTACAAGCACCAACACATACAAACACAGATTGCAGCTGACAGCACAGTCTCCTATAACGAAAGTGGAAGGACATAGTCCTAAACTAATTAAACAATAAATCAATAAAATGTTTTATGGATTGTTTTTTTGGTAAAGAATGTTCATACATGTTGCCTTTCAAACTTGTTTTATCTTCATACATGTTGCCTTTCATACTTGTATTATCTTGTTTTATGAGCTAAATATCTCTGCAGTTTGATAAGTCATTTATGTTATGTATTTACATTCCTCAATCATACTTTACTTGAAATGTTTCCTCTCTGAGGCACAAACACGAGCTTGTGAATCAAAGTCGATCACAATCTAGAAAAGCTTGTGCTCCCTTGTAACTCGTCTGCAGAATTATGCTTTTTACAAGAAAAGAGAAACTTTCTGTCCACTGTAAGGGATTTGTAAACACTCCGGTAGTTCAGAGCTGAAACTCCTTCAGCAAGGGAGAGGCACAAGGCAGATTGCCAAAATGTGAGTGTGAGTGTGCAGGATCAAGTTTACCATTACAGAACTGCAGCAGTGAGGAGGTGTCATAGAGAGAGCTGTAGCTGGAAAAGCTGTCCTCCATCCTCTCCCTGTGCTCTCCTGCCTCCTTCTTCACAGTCACTTTCACTGGCTTGACAAAGTGACTCTATCTCCGTTCACCATCCAGCATTCTGAGGTCAACTTACTGTGGTCAGTTACCATGACAACCTGTACCCTCTAGGGTGGCTGTCAAGCCGACTCAGTCCAATCTCACTTAGTCTCCAAAACAGGCTTGCAGGTGACCCGAAAAACAGAAGAAAAAAAAATGTCCTGTTCTTCTTTTTCTCTCTGCTTTTGGTCCTTTGTGACCTTCTCCAGAGCAGCTGTGGGCTGTCTAAACACCCATAAGAGAAACAGTTACAGACAGCTTGAGCTCTTAGAGGAAGAGCTGCTGAGTGTATGTGTGTGTATGTGTATGTAATGTGTGTGTGCAGTAAGACTGTTTGTGTAATGTCGTGAACACTACTGAGCTGCCTGGGATTTCTCCCTCAGCCTGGCTTGTAATAACCAATCAGAGTACAGGTGGGTGGGGTTTCCCTCATGTTACCCCACCCTGTAGTGAGAGAGAGAGAGAGAGAGAGAGAGAGAGAGGCCAAGGAATATGAAACAGGAAAAGGAACTAAGAATGACTTAGCAAAGGCTTGCTGTTATGGCAATACTGAATAAAACTTTCCCTTAATTGAAACAATGTGTACACTAGTAACATTTTCAACTGCCGATGTCCTGTTGTAAGTAGTTTAAATAGCCCTTCCACTGTGTTTATAATATATATATATATATATATATATATATATATATATATATATATATATTTATATATACACACACACACCAATATATATGACAAATATATTTTCGTCCCTGGATTTTACAACACTGATAATCTGGAAAAATGAAGAAAAAGAAAAAGAAAGAGGAATTGATTATGCTTGATTATGCATCAGAGCAAGTGGGCTTTGGCAGTGGCCTGCAACAGCCATTGTGCCAAAAAAATTACCCAGACAATGAGCCAAGCACAGATGCATAAGCATTAAGAGATGATTGCATGGCCTCATTTTGCAACTCTGTAAACAAAACCCACACCCACTTATAAAAAAAAGAAAAGGGAAAGACAGCAATAAGAAGTTCTTTTGAAGCTTATCATGTGCCTCTGAGCATTAGATGAAAGCAGCATTTTGAAGTGGAGATTCGTGTCTGTGTGCTTGTGATTTTGACTTGGCTGTCACCTCAAACCCTCAAGGCCTAATCCCTTTCTCTTTGTCTTTATCTCACAGCCTCTCCTCCTTCACTGTTATGTTCTTCTGTCATTACACAATAAACTCTATTAGCCATGAATGTGAATGTTTTGGTAATAAAATTCTGATTAGATCTTATAATCTTAACACAGATTAAAGCATTGACACAGATCCTTCTATCTGTTTTCATCCATTTAGGATGAAATGTTTTAATTTATGAGTTTATAAATTAATTCATACTTTCATAATGAATTAATGCATATTCACAAATCTTCAGTGCATCATGAAAATATAAAGCATATACACTTCATGATATATGAAATAAAAGTATATAAATGTATATGGACACCTGACCATCACACACATATAAGGGTCTTCCCAGTGCTGCTGCTACAAAACTGAAAGACTTTTAATTGGAACGTGTCCAAACATGTTCCAGCATAACAATAACCCTGTGCACAAAGTAAAGTACATCATAATGCTGTACCAAGCCTGGTAAACTGACCTGAGCCCAGACCTCAACCCCACTGAGCACCTTTGGGATTTATTGGAACACCTATTTCATGCCAGGCATTCCCACCCAGAATTAGTGCCTGACCTCACTATTGGTCTTATTCCTGTTTGGGAAAATCCCCAAAGCCACTTACCAAAATCTAGTGGAAAATCTTCCCTAAAGAGTAAAGCCTGCTATATCAGGAAAAATGTCCACGGTTTAGTAAACAAATGTCATATAGCGATGCAATGGTCATGTGTCCACATACATATTTTTGGGAGAATATATGTTTATTATATTCATAATTAATAACTTATTAAAAGCATATTAGGCAATATCAAAAGAATACATTTAATATTTCCTTGATTGGAAATTTTTTTGCAAGGTCGGAGAACAATGGTCAGACCGGTTTAAGATGAAAAGACACTCTTTATGACCATGGTGGGCAGAAAAGCATTTTTAAACACACAGTTAAACCTTGAGGCAAATGACCTACAATTGCAGAAGACCACATCAAGTTCCAAATCTGTCACCCATGAAAAAGAGGTGACAGTTATGTGTAGATAACTGCATAAATGTGCAAGGGTACGGGTGTTGTCATTAATATGACGGTTAATAAGACAGGATACAGTATTCTATCTTTAGTTAAGGGTTTAGTTGGGAGTCAAAAAATAAAAGGGTATATAAAAAGTAGCTTACATTGTTTGCACTCACACCCTTTCTGTAATGTAAATTATATTTGTTCATGCCAGCAAGTCATATTATAATATTAATTGAGAATGAGCTGTGAAAATATTAATGCTTAACTAGTTCCATTAATAATGGATATCCATATATGCATAACACAGAGACTGAGAGATAGAGAGTAATGTATATGCTTAATTATTATCTGATGTAATATGATATAGTGTGGATGTAGTTTGTAAAATTAATAATAAAATAAAATTGAAATACCAATTAATATAACCTAAACTCAGGGTTAGGTCATATATATTATTATGTTTTATAATTTTTACTGTATATGTTTATTTTCATCATTCTGTATACTTTTTTTTGCACACTTTTGCACTGGAATTAATAGAGATATATTTCTAAAGTTTTCATTATTAAGGAGCTATGAAATTATGAACTTATTACTGTTAAATTATTCCCCATTGCTGCTCGGTTTTTGTCTTTTCTTATTCTTTTCACTCAGTGTAGGGCAGAGAATCACATGTTACGGCTCTTAATTTTTAGTGTCTCAGTTGTCTGCATGATAATTGAGTTTCAGAACACAGTTTATTTGTGCTTAGAGATTAGAAAGCAATGTGTCCCCTCCTTCATTGTGAGAGAGAGGGAAGAAGATATGAAAAGAAGAAAATGGGGGCAGAGAGAATGGGATGAGAGAACAAGTGTATAAGATCCCTCCACTGGCAGGTGGACCACTCAATGCCTTGCCATTGTAGCTAGCTAGCTTGATTATTGTGCATGATTATGTTTCTTCACAAACAGATTTCAACAGTGTATTTCCTGGCACGATGTAATAAATGTCAAGAGGTTATGAGGATAATCAAGGGGCAGCAGACCATGACACTTCTTGTGGTTCAGACTGTGACTCCAGCTGTAGAGTTCTTTGCTCTGCTGCTTCCTACTGAGGAAAAATAATGAGAATTACATAGAGCCGTTGCTTCACATAATAACATTCAGGTGTGGATACAATGCCAGCGTCTTTGTGTGTGTTTGGGATTGTGAGAGGGAGCAGAAGGAGGAGACAGCGAGACTGAGTGGAACGTTGCACATTCGGAGTGCGCTAATCGTGTGCTAATGCCTTATTCAAAACATATTTTAAAAGTTGTGCTCAGTAACACTGGTTTAAGTATGAAAATAAAAGTGGTTTTCTGTATTATTAAAAAAAAACAGTGCTATGTTCATATATGTAGATTTAAGCTTTCAGGATTAAGATGTTTATAGTTAAATCAACCTAGGACAGCCATGTTTATTGTAAAACACATCTCCACCTAGCAACAGCTGCTCTGCATGAACAAAACATTCTTCATAGTCAATACCACATGGAAAATATAAAAGACCAAGAAAACAGTGGGTGAAGCACCAAGAGATGTGGCAGCAAATCTGAAAATAAGAGCTGTAATTATCTGGGTGGTGCATATTTTACATCTGAAGGAAGATTTGATATACAAAGTAATTTTCTCCATTGTCTTGATCTTGTACAGTTATGCATAAAAAAAGCAAGGTATTTGTTCAGCAGGAACATCTGGGCATCTTTAAACATCTGTGCATCTTTGATTGATGCCTAAATGTAGGCCTTTGGTTTTGTTTAAATGCCCAGGACAAAAGATGTTAGCTAGATAGATTGAGGCATAGCAATATCTTGAATTAAATTATTTAATAAATGCAAACATTTTCACTGGTAATGTCTAGAATACATGATCATATTAATCTATGTAGGTTAATCATATCATTTATGTAAGATTGTTCAAGGGTATACACTTAAGGTTTTGCTATCATACAGGCTTTCCTTTCATTCTTAATTTTAAAAAACAAATGCATATCAAAATGGGAACTGAATTGGTATTCAAGTGAGCACAGCTGGTTTACACCATGAATATACTGAACCAGAAATACTGAATTCTTAATAGTCAAAATGATTAGTAAATAGCTTGAAACATTGATATATTCCATTACATTTATTTCATTTCCACTTGAAACCTCTAGAGGGGCAAAGTAAAACAGACAGTTAATAACATCTCTCTGGCCATCTGGAAAAAGCAAACATCCTCATGACCCTTGAAAATCACTGATGCTGAACATAACTCATTTATATGCCAAACACCAAAACTAAATCGTCTCATTCATTATATTATCCCCTTATACACAAAAAAGGCATTACAACAAGGAAAATCTTACACACCCAATTTAAAAAAAATAGCTGTATTTTTAAACATTACCACCTGCTCACTTTTATTTAGCTAGTGTGGATAAGGGAGACTCAATTGTGACTCATGTGATACTCACACACTTCACTGGGACGTTTCCCCCTTCAGCTTGTATAATATCAGCAGCATCTGTTGTTCTGAGAAACTGGGTTCAGTGTGCCAAATGAGATGATGGCTACTTCTATCTCATCATAATCCCCTCTTTGTCCCTTCTCCAGTCCTTATTCACCCATTCTTGCACGATGATGTCATTAACGCTTGGATTAGCTCTTGCAAGGCCACTGCAACTTCCTCGAGCTAAACCAGTTACAACACCATCTTCGTGCTTTGTCATAATAACAATAAAAACCCGAAATGATTTGAACTCTCCGTGACATTTCACTTACAAAAATGATGAGTGGTTTTGTTGCAGTTACAGCCTGAAGCTGTGCAACGGGTAGCGTGTATACAAAGTCTAACTCAAATGCAAATTACTCATAAAAATGACTGATATTACTGCAGTGGCCTATGGACTGGAGTAGCATGCACATACACATCATCAGCGTAAGCCACGAGTCTTCTCTTGGCTTAATGATCACGAGATATTTCTTCATTAATTCAACAGAAGTACATTTTTTAGACCCTACACACTGTCATGCTGTAATTCACTGTTCTCTATAGCAGTATTTCCAGCATTTTAGCTGCTTGTCAGCTTCATTGAAGCAGTGACATCTGACTTGAGTACTGTATAAATGGTAAGCCCCTCCCCCATTTCCTGACTAGGAATTTACACACAGTTTGTCATGTCCACAAATACAGTGTAAAAACATTAGGAAAATTAATAAGGTTTAGGAGAAAGCTCACACAGAAAGCAATTAATTTGACATTATTTGTTTTATTTAAATATTAGAGATAGCAGATTATTGTATTCACAGTACTGTAGTGATCTATATAAAGTCTTGAGCACATGTAGATATTATTCTTTATAGTAATATCTCAGGAAGAAATATAAACAACCTGCTTCTCTTCAAAACTTTAAAACTAGCTCTCAACATTACCAGGTTTAGACTGAAACACTTAAACAGTGTCTGTCGGTACAACATGTCCAAAACAACATGCTTCAAAAGAACATATTAGCAAATGAAAACAATGAATATAGTCAAATAAATTAGTATTTCCTATTTTTATAAGATAAAAATAAAGACAAAAAAAGACCTTTAAACCTACAGTTTTTCTTTTTAAAAAAAAAAACTAATTTTAGGTTTGTAGTTTTGTTATTTTATTGGCAGATCATTTAGCTTCTTTTCTAGAAATTAATGGTTAAAAGCTTCTAAATAATCTGGTTTATCTCCTATGTGACACTCTGAGCCTGGTTTCTCTAAAGGTTTCTTCCTCTTACCATTTCATTGAGTTTTTCTTTGCCATTTTTTATGACTGGTTATTATAGACTGGTGATTATGTAAAGCATTGTTAAACATGCTATAGAAATAAAATGAATTGAATTGAATTTAAATGAATTCACCATAAATTTGTTTAAGACTTTTATATTTGGTTTAGGTCTAACCCTAACCCTAACCCTAAACCCTAACCCTGACCCTGACCCTAACCCTAACCCTAACCCCTAACCACACTCTAACCCTAACCCCTAACCCTGACCCTGACCCTAACCCCGACCCTAACCCAAACCCTAACCCTAACCACACTCTAACCCTAACCCCTAACCCTGACCCTGACCCTAACCCTAACCCCTAACCCTAACCCCTAACCCTGACCCTGACCCTAACCCTTACCCCAACCCCTAACCCTAACCCTTAACCCTAACCCTAACCCCTGACCCTGACCCTAACCCTAGCCCTAACCCTAACCCTAACCCTAACCCTAACCCTAGCCCTAACCCCTAACCCAACCCTAACCCTAACCCTAACCCTAACCCCTAACCTAACCCTAACCCTAACCCCTAACCCTAACCCCTAACCCTGACCCTGACCCTGACCCTAACCCTAACCCCTAACCCTAACCCCTAACCCTGACCCTGACCCTGACCCTAACCCTTACCCCCACCCCTAACCCTAACCCTTAACCCTAACCCCTGACCCTGACCCTAACCCTAGCCCTAACCCTAACCCTAACCCTAACCCTAGCCCTAACCCCTAACCCAACCCTAACCCTAACCCTAACCCCTAACCTAACCCTAACCCTAACCCCTAACCCCTAACCCTGACCCTAACCCTAACCCTAACCCTGACCCTAACCCTAACCCTAACCCTAACCCTAGGGTTAACCCTTTCCCTTTCCCTATTTCCCTTTAATAGGAAATACCATACACATTTGAATTTATTCAAGATATTTCCACTTGCACAGATTTGTTGTCATTTTTTGACAAATCCATTAGAACTGACTCATTCTCAACAACACAGAGGAAGGCCATTACAGTTTTCACTCAAATTGCACATAGCTGAGGAGAGATATCATGCAGGAAAATATTTTAGCAGTATTACTTCCATAGACTTGACTGTTGATATATAGTTTACAAAAATGCACAAATTATATCTGGCTACCCACATCAACTCTGATATATTAATCCTTTAAATATATCTTAATTATAATGACAGGAAAACATGGGCTGAGCAAATTTTTATGTTTTACATTGCTCTGGCTGATATGATTTACGGAGGGCCATTGCTTTAGTGAAGCATGATCTTTTTTAGCTGAGCGGTTATTATATATGGAGGCTGGAGTCTGCTTGCCACAAACACAAAACTGTCAGGTCTTATCATGAGAAAAATATGTCTCATTTACACTCCACATAGAAGGGTATAGGAGGAGGAGTCCCTCAGCCAAAAAATAAAAATGAAAGGATGGGACACAGGATCATGGCAGATCAGCTTTTAAACCTGATAAAAAAATTAACGATTTTAGATCAAAAACTATTATTATTTAGCTTTATTAGTAGTAGTAGTAGTAGGAGTGGTGGTGGTGGTAGTAGTAGCAATAGTAAAATAGTAGTGTTGTTGTTGTTGTTGTTGTTGTTGTTGTTAATAATAATAATTTGCTTTTAAAATTATTTCTTAAGGTATTTCATGGGTGTCCAGTTCAGTTTTCTGTGGTATATTATTTTTAGAGCAAAAATGTGATGCTTTTAACAGTTAACAACAGATCACTGTTTAGACAGTGAGCAACAAACAAATGCGCCCCTTACTTGCTAGAAACAAGGAAGCTCACTTATATAATCTTCTTGTACCTAAAGGTTTGGGTTCACAACATATTTCATTAACTGTTTGAAGCCATCGACACTGAATAAAACAATATTGACTTTTCTTTCTGCAAAAACTGTCCACAATTTTTCCTACATTTAAGAATTGAAATGGAAAAGCTATCTCATACATCTGTCTATTGTCTATTTGTAAAAGTGCAGTCTAATCCATTAAAAGCTTCATGTTTTATTATGTTTGACCTGGCCTATTTGTGCAGTATATGCCAGATCCAAACAATAATTCTTTCTTTATTGGTTTATGGTGTATATCAAAGGTTTCCTATCCACCTTATCCCTCGTCTATAGCGACATCTAGTGGTTCATAAAAGATAATGCCTTCTACTAATACTGCATCGGTTAATGCATTTGAAGTTTATCTAAAATTATTTAACTTGATTATTTTTTTTTTTATTCCTGCAAAAATGATCATTGTAGTTTTTTTTTTAATATCCAAATATTATCACAGTAATCACTACTTTTGTGTGAGACTAAATCCTTTTCAGCGTCACACAATCGTGTTCTTGTTATGGTAGTGATTATGTAAATCTGACTGATTAAAAACAGCACCATATTAAACAAAGACTTTATTCAAAGTATTGAATGAGACTTCAGAAACATGGCCTCATTAGGTATCGCTGTAAACACAGATCTGGTGTGTGGATTACAAACTGAATAACTGCATGTCTAAGCTATTAAAAAAAAGAAAAGAAAAGGATGGTAATGAAATAAAACCTAAGTCAGCAGCTTTTTTTGTATTATTATTTCTATAACACTAAAATGCTATAAATATAGTCAGCCAGGTGGCACAGGGCAACAATGAAGAGTATTTATAATGCCCCACAGTTTGACTTTTCTCTTTCATGGCTGCGCACTCATTGTCAGTAATGCAAAATGGACTTTGATAGCTCATTAATCTGTGATTCAAGCATATGAACATAAACCCCATCAAAGGATTAATAAAAAACCATCTCGCTCTGGCTATAACACTCACACAGATTAGATAAAACTGCGTAAGTAGACAAGATGACCTTTGGTGATAATATGAGTGCATTCATTTACAAGCAAAACATTCCTAAATACCTTCTAAAAATTTCCAGCATGTTCGGCACAAGTTTTATGTACAAAAGGCTTTGACCTTTTTTACTCTTTATTGAAATTTCCGATTCATGTTTCGAATTGTTATATGCTATAAATTGAGTCGAATATGAGCTTTCGCCCAAAGGCATCAAATTTGCTTAGACCACTGCACTACTACAGTACATTAGCAGTCAAATATTTAGTAGCAACTGACATATAGACCAAGAGGACAAGTCACAGAGAGGTCTATTTATATCTGATTGTTTCTGTTGTGCTGCCAGTAAAGCAGCCATCAGCTCTTCCTGGACAAACACACGTTATCTTTGGGGAAACAGACCATCAACGTTTTGTCTGCTGGGATGAGTGCTTATTGAACCTATAAGCATGTGGTCAATACAAAAAGACACGTGACTCCAGAGTATCTAGCTGATACATCAAATGTAGCCTATAGAGACTAAGTGAGCACTGAAATGTGCATACACTAACACATTTTATATCATGACATCGTTCCTACTCCAATGTGCACCCATAACCTACCTCAAATGTGTTCCAGTTCTATGCTGATAATGACCATTGAACAGAAAAAGCCATATAAGGCAGAAATCTCTGCACACACTGAGCAGAATTTTTGCAGGATGAGCTGTCCCCATGGACAGAATCCAACAAGCAAAGTGAACAACAAAGCCTGAAGTTCCTCTACACTCCACACTTACCCATTGCAGGTCCCTCGCAGTCTGACATCATGCACAGAAATGGAAATTTCTCACAAACAGGTATATTAGTGAGTCTCCTATGCAAGTGCCCGCCAGCAAAAGTACACAGAGAGCACAGAGACTGTGGACACCATCGGCACTGCTCCTGCCCTCTCCGGCCAGTTGATGACCATGGGATGCTTAAAATGCACTGCCAGCATTGGTGGATCGTCTGCTATTGGCCGATAAATATGTTTACAGCCCTCCTCTTCCTTCTCAGTCCATTTAATCTGACTGGGCCTTTTACACCAGGAAGGCACTGTGCCAGAGTATGAGTGCAATCGCTCCTATTTTAATACGCATTAGAGCACTCAGGGTTACAACACAGATACAACACAACGGAGTGAATAGTGCTGGGGGACTATTTCCCTCCAGAACAGTATACTGAATATATGTCTGAAATTAATGTTTGTGGTATAATTTCAGTTAAAATGTCAATCCCATGTATGCAATATAAAACAGGAAAAGAGATATTTGTGTTTTTTGTAATACAATTGTGAATTCATTATAAAAAATGTATAGAATAATATCTAGAACAATTTAAATGTTTTCATACAATAGAAGTTGAATACCCAGGTGTGTTTATTAGCTTTAGCAAAAATGTCCACCAGATGGCGCTGCTATAACACTCTGTCTCTCTCTCTCTCTCTCTCTCTCTCTCTCTCTCTCTCTCTCTCTCTCTCTCTCTCTCTCTCTCTCTCTCTCTCTCTCTCTCTCGCTCGCTCTCTCTTTGTAACCCTTTACAGCATAGTTTCTTGTATTAAAAAAAACTGTTATAATATATGTATTTATATAAATTTTCGGTATAAGATCTAAAGGTCTTGTGGTACCAGTGATCCTGTTCTGATCCTGACCTATGTGATTCATCCTGACACCCTACCTCTGGATGGAGATCAAAATCACTTGCTGCTTCTGAGTATGGTTCCACATCAACAGTTCAAAGATCCATGAAGATACTGTGGAGGGTTAAACTCAAGAACCATGAAGACTGATCTGGGCTGCAATTCATTTTAAAAGTTTAAAACCATGGCTTAGGACTACAAATACCATGAACAGTATGGCATTCAAATGCCCATCAGTGAACAGTTGACAACCTCGACAATGATGCAACTATATTGAACCCAGATTAGAATAGGTTCCTCTCAAGGTTTCTTCCCCATTCCATCTCAAGGAATCTCCATCTAGCTTGCTCATTAGGGATAAAGAAATAGGGACTAATTCATACATTTGAAAATTATATTTGTAATCTATTTATTTTTGTCAAGCTGCTTTGGAACAATGTCCATTGTTAAAAGTGCTTTACAAATAAAAAGTGATTGATTTGAAGTACCAGATTCAAAAATTAAAAAAAAAAAAAAACAGTTATAATATACTTATGGAAATGAAGAAAGAATGTAAAATGTTTATGAATTCAGGTGATCTAGGACCATATATTTTGGTTGAGAATATAGAAAGCAAAGTATTTTGAGGGAAAACAGTATTTAAAATAAAAAAAGTGGTTTAATCTGTGTCTACTCCAGAGTGCTAAAAACGTGTGTATGAGTAGATTTTATCATAATGGCATAAATGAACAGATATGTCAGGAGACAAGCTTTTCAGGGATATATGAATATGTGTGTGGAGCTTCTATTTTTTTTTTTCTATTTACTATCTATCTACTTTCCTGTAATGATATTGTTATTACTGCAGATTAAAAGAAGACATAAAAAGACCCATATGCAATTCAAACAAAATTCTCTCTCAAACAAAAAGAAACCGTCATGGTTTCAACTATTCTTTCCACCTTTAATGTCTTGTAAAACATGCTACAACCTGAACAAAATGTTTACAGAACAAATACAGTAAGCCATTTCAAGATTTTTCAGTATAAATAATGCTACTGAGCATTACAATTTCCCTGCACTTCCAAGTCTGTCTGATACATGACATTATGTTTGTTCGGGTTGTCTAGCAGATTGGTTAAGCTCTGACCCCAAGCACTGTGCAAAATGTTATAAGCTGAAATAAAAAAAATGCATAAACATAGTAAACAAATAATGATGATATAAGTATTCAGTCCTGCTCACTGCAGTCTGCTGATATTACGTAGCTTAATCCTTTAAGGCCTCAAGCACATCTGGTAACAATTCTTTTGATACAAAATGCAGACTTGCGCCTGCATTTAATTCTCTCCTTTTTTTTAAAAGCTGTTTTATTGATTTAATGATATATGTTACAGTTTTATATTTATTTGCTGTATGGTCCTGTATGCTGTGAATGCCACACTTAAGATCGATTGTGTTGCGGAGTTGTTCGGTGTCTTACAGTCTTCGTTATTTCTGTGGTCATATCGCTGTGCTTCCCAGGTAGTAAATTAAAAAACCTTTAAGCCTGGTCATCAACTCAAAACAGCCTCTGTTCATTTGGATGGTTACTAATCCCAGGTTGTGGATCGATTACTTTCCTGAGTAATCAATTTAGCTTTGTGAGAGTCTGACATTGAGTGATTTTCAGGCCTCTGTCAATCATGTGAGCTTAGCTTTCTCCCAGGCTCAGCATGAACACCTCAGACCCTCTGGGACCCCTACCTCCATAGTTCACTTTGATCCTGTTTGCAGCATAGTTTACAGAGGACATGCTTTCTCTAAATGTAACATCTACCAATCTTTCTGTAGTATGTTTAGCTGGGTGGTTTCCACTGAGAGATCACAAAGAATAAAACATTACTATTTTTAAAGCACTGATGTACCGATTTTTACATGATTGGACATAAGATGCTTCATACTATAATAAATAAACAGGTTTCACTCCAGCTGAAATGAAGCTGATTGAAGACACATTTAGGACACTTCAACTATCTAACATCCATTTTTTAACTTCCCACAATGAATCATTAATGCATGCAGTGGTAACAGGATTTTAAATCCATGATTGGCATTTAACTGATATCCTTAAAAGCAATTGCCAGCCCTGTTCTAGTGATCAAGGCTAATGAAGTCTTAATAGTGCTAAATTTAACAGCCTCCTCAATGATTCCTTAACTGTTTTATGGTCATTGAGGCAATTTGCTAATTGCATCATAGACTTTAAACTTAGCGCCTGTCAAATTTTGCTGCTAATTGTGGCAATAAGATAGTGGCACACTTTTACGATGCGAGAGCTTAGTTTATCTACAAACTATACAAAAAAAAAAGTCTGGTTTCACACTTTCAGTACAGAAAAACAAACAAAAATCAACTGTACACATTTTTTTAACATGACTTTATTAACATGACTTGCACTCACTCATCATCATCATTGTCTTCTTTTTTATATATATATATAAAAGTGTACTTTAAAAAATGCACATATTGAGTTTAATTTTTCAACATTTTATAAAGCTTATAGTGGCTGCTTGTTAAGGAGTGCATAGAGGATTTATCCTTGACAGCAAGTTGACAAACATGCAAAAAAAAACCAATAAAGAATATAATACAACGTTGTTTTGACCATTTTTGTTTAAAAATTACACAGACATTTTGTGTAGTTTGTGAAGATATAAGCCTCTAGAATATATAATGAATTTAATTTTGTATAATAACTCAATAATATATGCATAAATTAAATATACAAACAGTGAAAACATGCATTTCTACATAGTAAAGCTAAATAATGTTTAAAAACAGATAAATTAACTGTTGTAGTAGACAAATGCTATAAAGAGAGAATGGCAAGGTAACAGAATATATATATAGTTTACCTAGATTTAAAAAATCTTTTCACTTACTGTTGAAACCTTCCTTGGTCCTGGAACAATCTTAAATTTGCTTTTTTATGCCTTAGACATCTCGGATCTAATGCTATGATAACAAGATGTCATGTTTTGCAGTGTCTAATGTCAAGCTGCTCCATGTCTAAACTCCTATTGTTATTATTTCTAAGAGCTCCGTGTTCAGTCTGTTCCTTCAGTGAGCTTATGATACAATGTAGGTGGATGTATAAAGATAAATGGAATAACGTATCTTTTAGCTCATAGCTTATGTGAGGACGTTCACTTTGGATAAGATTTTCAACTAAATGACTAATTGATGACTAAATGACAAAAATCTGATCAGTGCTTTGAAAAAACCCAAAAACAAATAAAAAAATATATACAGTTTCAATATAGTCAACACTAAACCTTTAACCAGTCATTTAACAGATCTTCAAAAACAAAAGGATTGGAGAGCTTTTTGGCAAGAATGTTCTTTCTGCCCTTCCCCCATCCCTTCATCTCTGAACCCAAACCCTGCCTGTCCAGCCCTGGGGCAGCAGAATGGCCAGCCAGACGGAAGATGATTTACAGAAACTGTGTGTCAGGCTGTGGCGATGGAATGAAGTCCTGGTGAACATACTGTGATGAATGAGCCTGGGTTGTTTGAAGAGGAGGAGGGGAAAGGAGAAGCAGGAGTTACCTTCAAATGCAAAAAGCTGATCTGTAAGTACACTCTGATGTGTGTTCAGGGGGGCAGCAAGACTCTTGAAACACATTAATCCGTAGGTTTAACATGAAGAAGGCTACCAGAAGAAAGTTCAAACCTCCTGAAGGCATATATCATGAATGCAGCTGTCAGCACATGCTATGACTGTACTCTAAAATTCAAGAATATTTGTGTGAGTGAAAACACTACAGCAGTGAAACTCATCTTGCAAAATAGACTGTGATTATCTAAAATGCTCAAGCAAATTGTAAAACAGAGAACTCCATTGTTTGCTCTTTAGGAACTATAAGTTCTTTACATTTGGGGGCCCAAGTGCACCTTAAAACAACATTGTCCATAGGCAGTAATGTCCCTTGACGGGTTCTCAAGCTGACAGCACTGGCTTGTTTTTGCCTACATATCATTTCCAGATGGTGGTCAGAAATAAAAAAAAAAAATGGATGGAAACAGTTTGAGTGAAACTGAAAACTAAAGAAACAGAATGGAGGGTACTGAGTGGGGTGCAATAACAATCCCATTCACTACCCTATAGTACCCAAATGACGATATTACCCAGAGGAACAGAAGCCCACTGTGACCCATCAGAAAGTTAGAGCAGAAAGAATGATCTTTTCTTTTCTGCATTTCTTCTCTTAAAATACAGCTTATTCTATTTACAAACTAGTGCATTTCTACAGGAAGAAACAGATTTGTACTCATGCTTACAAAAGCTGATTACAAGATTTGTGTAGAAAATAAGCAGAACAAAGTTAGAACTGCGCAAAACAGTTCACTTGAGCTATTTATTTTGTGTATTATACTCTTAAGATCATACAAAAAGGAGACCATGCTCCATGATGAATGCACCATGGTTGTTTGAGGAGGAGGAGGGGGGGCAGGGAAAAGGGGGAGGTTCTTAAGAATGAAAACACTGATTTGAGACTTTGTTCTCATGTGGTGGAGAACATTTGAGAACAAAAAAATTATTTCTGCATGCATTTTGAAGCACGTGAACATGAACCCATTTGGCATTGAGGACCGGGCAGCTAGGGGGTCTATATGAAATATAGCTGTCAGAATGTTATGGTTTAGATATAGAAATTTGCATTTCTGAACACCTAAATGCTTAGAAAGTGCATTTTATACCCCTCTGAGAACCTTTTGGTCACCCAAGTCTAAGTAGATGAAACAATATCTAAAAGCAATAATGCCCCTTGATACAATTCCAAGAAAACAGCACAGACTTGTTTTTCACCTACATATGACTTCCAGATGGAGACGTGAATAAAAAAAAAATCATGGAAAGTGCTCAAGTGAAACCTGAGACTAAAGACACAGAACGGAGAGTAGAGTGGGGTTCATTAACAATCCCATTCACCATCATGCTGGTACCAAGCTGAAGGGTTAATCTAGAGTAACAGAAGCCTACTGTGGTGAGACAAAACAGAAAGGAGCCTCTTTCTGCTTTTCCTTGCTTTAAAAAATAAAATAAAACATTTTATTCCAAGAAGTTTTGGCTTAAAGTATTTCATTTAATCTGATTGATAATGTTCACATTATAAGTGAACTGAACAATCACGTGAATTTGTGTCTAAAAAGAGCTACGCAACATTACCATGAACCAATAATGTATATTTTGTTTCTAGAGCATTTCAGGAATGTAATTGGAAATTTATAGATTTATCTTATGGAATGTTCCTATAACATATTCATGAAGCACACAGAATGTTTAGAATTACTTCT
>JAAIIK010000030.1:2883094-2893940 GCA_014706435.1 Silurus glanis
TATATATATATATATATATATATCGGGAGGGTTGCATTAGGCAGGGCATCCAGCGTAAAACATGTGCCAAATCAAATATGCGAATCACAAATCTAGATTTTATACCGGATTGCCAAGGAAAAGGCATATGAGGAGCTGTATAAGAAGTTGGACACTAAGGAAGGAGAAAAGGATTTGTACCGATTGGCCAGGCAGAGGGACCGAGTTGGGAAGGATGTGCTACAAGTTAGAGCAATAAAGGATGCAAATGGAAATGTGTTGACTAGTGAGGAGAGTGTGTTGAGAAGATGGAGGGAGTATTTTGAGCAGCTGATGAATGAGGAAACTCAGAGAGAGAGAAGGGTGGATAATGTAGAGATGGTGAAGCAGAAAGTGGATAGGATTAGTAAGAAAGAAGTGAGAGCAGAGTGGAAAGTCAGTTGGACCAGTTGACATACTGGTAGAGGCATGGAGATGTTTCGATGAGATGGCAGTAGAGTTTTTTAACCTGATTGATTCTGGAAGGTGAGAGGATGCCTGAAGAATTGAGAAGGAGTGTGCTACCGTGATACTATGATGTTTGCGGATGATATTGTGATTTGTGGTGAGAGTAGGGAGCAAGTTGAGAAGAACCTGGAGGGGTGGAGGTACGCACTTGAGAGAAGAAGAATGAAAGTCAGTAGGAGTAAGACAGAGAAGTAAAGAAAAGAGTGCAGGCAGGGTGGAGTGGGTGGAGAAGAGTGGCAGGAGTGAATTGTGATAGAAGAGTATCTGTGAGAATGAAAGGGAAAGTTTATAGGATTGTGGTGAGACCTGTGATGTTATATGGTTTAGAGACAGTGGCATTGAGTAAAAGACAGGAGGTGGAGCTGGAGGTAGCAGAGCTGAAGATGTTGAGATTTTCATTGGAAGTGACGAGGATGGACAGGATTAGAAATGAGTTCATTAGAGAGACCGCACATGTAGGACGTTTTATATATATACACTGAACAAAATTGTAAATGCAACACTTTTGGTTTTGCCCCCATTTTTCATGAGCTGAACTCAAAGATCTAAGACTTTTTCTATGTACACAAAAGGCCTATTTCTCTCAAATATTGTTCACAAATCTGTCTAAATCTGTGTTATTGAGCACTTCTCCTTTGCCGAGAGAATCCATCCACCTCACAGGTGGGCATATCAAGATGCTGATTAGACAGCATGATTATTGCACAGGTGTGCCTTAGGCTGGCCACAATAAAAGGACACTTTAAAATGTGCAGTTTTACAGTATTGGGGGTCAGGGGAGGGGGTCATTATCTGGCATGACCACCATTTGCCTCACGCAGTGCAACACATCTCCTTCGCATTGAGGTGATCAGATTGTTGATTGTGGGATGTGGAATGTTGGTCCACTCCTCTTCAATGAATATGCTAAGTTGCTGGATATTGGCAGGAACTGGAACACGTTGACATATACGCCGAGCAAGAGCATCCCAAACATGCTCAATGGGTGACATGTCCGGTGAGTATACTGGCCATGCAAGAACTGGGATGTTTTTAACTTCCAGGAACTGTGTACATATTCTTGCAACATGGGACAT
Source organism: Silurus glanis (assembly GCA_014706435.1). Lineage (NCBI taxonomy): Eukaryota > Metazoa > Chordata > Actinopteri > Siluriformes > Siluridae > Silurus > Silurus glanis. The sequence continues at coordinate 2,884,657 of JAAIIK010000030.1, forward strand.
TTTGAGCTCACATTATAATCATATATGCTTTTCAAGAAGATATTTTTTTCTCAATGAATTTATTAAAGATCTAACATCTAAATTCTCTTTTTTAAATCTGAGCATGTTTTACACATTTTGACATTGAAATGTAATCGCAAAACATTTACCAATGTTAACATACAAAAATTGCAATATATGTTTCTGGTCAACCACACAAACACGTTTTACGAGTCTGCTAGCTTTTGGCCACCAATTAAACAGGAAAGTTCAGTTAATTGCATGAGGTTAGATAAAGCCTATACATATACAGTATTTAATGGTATTGCTATCTCGATTTAGCCACAAAGCAAGCTTTTACACATTGTAAGTGCAGTGAGTACAGTAGAACACATACCACTCAATATACAGACTCTTTAAGTCTTTTTTCTTTAACAGTGAACTAAGACATGAATATTGAATGGCCAAAGTCACCTTTTGTTTATCATCGTTTATCCTGGATGTTGATTGGCTGACAGATAGAACTGTATAAACCATTTTTTTTATGAGTTTGGAATTATGAATCTATATTGTGATTTTTTTTTTCCCAATATATATTTCAGCAAAAATTTGAAAAAAAAAAAAAAAAAAAAAAAAAAACAACACCTGGGGAACTTCTTTTAATGATAAAACATTGTATGCAAGTATCTCATTTTTTAACAAAACTATAGAAATGGTAGTTAAATCCATATGAAGTTACACTTGGATTCATATAATATAGTCAGAGACTGGATAAGATGATCTAAATTAGAATGAAGGACAACTTTACACTCCGTTATACTATCATTAGCAAACATGTCATTACTTGTCTGTAACTCATCTCAAATAAGAATAAGTCTCCTGGGCTACAGTGTATTTTAAGTACATCAGTGTGTTAAGCACAAACATGATCTCATAATAGACAAATTCATTAGTAGAGCAAAAAAGCTTGTGAGTGACAACTTACTATTAGACCATTTTTCTTGGTTTTACAAATACTTGATGATCTAATTAATATCCATATTCCAGAGACTTAAAGATCAGGTGGCTTTGTTCCTTTTGTCCTGCAGTTAACAGCAAGCAGTCAAGCAAAATTTTCCGTTCTGACGCAGGGGACCTGGATCAGCTAAAATTACAAAATTAATAAAAGACGCTGTGGTTTCGCAGTCACTGTTTTATTTTAATGCTGTGCTTGCAGGTAAAATAAAGTAAACCAGTTAGTTTTGAAAAATGTGAGCATGAACAGACTTTGTGCTATTTTCTGGGAACAGGGTGAACATTTTTGTCAGAAGCAGCATTAATGCCTGTAGCGAGCACTTCAGAATCACTGACCATTGATATCCACTGGCTATTTATATTCTGTACATTTGTCCCACATACAAAGGAAGCTGGAAAAAGATCTTATACCTGCCCTTTAATCAAACAGCTGAAAAACATTTCCCTCTTTGAACCTTCTAATAACAGTTTATGCCTAAAATTCAGCTTTCTGAGTCAGCTTCCAGACAATATTCACACAATGACATTGTAACCATGGGCTCTTGGGCTTGGGTTAGTTGCTGAAGTCATATATGATAAGATTCCTATTAACAAATTATTAATAGAAACATACTTTTAACACATATTAGCTCAACATTAGCTCTTTTTCTATTTAACTGAATAATGATTTAAATCCCAAAAGAAAAAGTGTTGCTTTAATCTGACTCTTGTCAAAGCTTCTCTCATATTTCATCTCAGAGAGTTTTTCGTTGCCACTGTCAGTTCTGTATTGCTTGGGTCTACATCCAGATATCTGTGTTTTATTTGAACAATGTTTATTGTTAAAAGCATTACACAAATTAAACCTTTAATACCAATCATTTCTGTACTCTCTAAAACCAATAGAATCTAGAATCTCTTTTTTGTCTAATTTGTTTAAATTACAAAGTCTGATGTATCAGGTTAAAGGTGCATAATTAATTCCATAGGTGATCACTATTTAGCTTGCGCAATACTGACATGACAGCCAGCCATCTTAGTGTTATGGTGCATTGTGCTATGGATCGCTTGCCTCTGCCTGTTTGTAGCTGTTGTGTTATAGCAGAGATCTAGCGTGTGTGAGAGAAATGGCAATTGACCAAATAGGAAAGAAATGGGGGTAAGTGTAAAAAGTAAAGAAATTAAAGATGTGCAGAAGCCACCTTCTTTAGTGACCATAAGTAGCAGCTGGTAATTTCCCTGGCACTTACTGAGGCTTCTGATACATTTTGGAAAACATAATTATCCACACCATTCCTTGATCATTATAATGATAAAATGCAAATATCAGTATGGAGTAGTTTCTGGAACATATCATTCTGTTGTCATAGACTCACTGGTGGAAAGACTCATTTGCATCCAGTGCAATTCAATAATTTCCACCTGATGCACTATTGGGGTACAACACATTGAACTCAAGGCCGCAGTGGGCGTTTGCCCACCCAATCAAAGTTTGATTTTGATATTTTAGCCAAAGGGAAAAAAACAGAAAATCTCAGCATGATTTCTAACTTCTAAATGGGTGGGCAGCAGCCTACAACTAATGAATAATGATCAGTCAGCACCACTTCTACCCAAAGCCATGCCCCAGGAGCAGAATAGTTTTCCACCATTTGCCTTACACTACTTTCAGTTCGACATATTTACAAGGTTTAACTTCATACTGGCTTTTTTTTTTTTTTTAAGTTTGTCCACTTTTCTGTTTCTGACTGTTGTGTGGCAGCTAACGGACTACATTTTATTACACTGTATTCAAATGACATTACAACTTGACGTGTGTATGGGTTTTTTAAACTTATAAGAAACCTAGTGATGCATGTGTCTGTAGCGATGCTGCTGTGAGCACATCAGAGGCTACGGCAAAATTTTTATTTACCCCCCCACAAGCTCTGCCTCAGTCTTTAGCATCATATGAGAGGTCCTTCCCCACACTGTCAAGAATCCAGATGTACACCATGTTACATAAAAGAAAGAGGAATTTAGTGATTTTGGCCCATTAGAAATCTTTAACAAATACTTTAGACATGGATGAATTTGCAAGGATTTTTGCGTTAATATGAGTCTAATGCTGTAGATGGATCGACAGAACATAAGCTCGACAGAAAAAAATGGTATATAACTGATAAACACTACAAATAAAGTTTCAGGTAGCTGTTGGTTATAAAGTAATAAAGTGAGGAAAAAAAGATTTTAAAAAGTTTTTTTTTTTTTTTAAAAAGGTGGCAAAATAAGAAAGGTGTTCTGATACTGTCTTTGTTTAAGTAATGAATTAAGAAAAAGATTTTGTGCTGTCACACTGTCCTCATACATATCCTGCACCACCCTCACATACTTCTCTGACACACCTGACTTCCTCATACAATACCACAACTCCCTGTCGTACGCTTTCTCTAAATCCACAAACACACAATGCAACTCCTTCTGACCTTCTCAGTACTTCTCTATCAACATTCTCAAAGCAACATCCCCTATTGCATCTGTTGTGCTCTTCCTCGGCATGAAACCATACTGTTGCTCACAGATGGTCATCTCTTTTTGCAGCCTGGCTTCCACTACTCTTTCTTATAACTTCATGGTGTGACTGATCAACTTTATTTCCCTGTAGTTACTGCAAATCTGAACATCTCCCTTATTCTTAAAGATCGGTACCAGCACACTCCTTCTCCATTCCTCAGGCATCCTCTCACCTTCCAGAATCCTGTTAAATAACCTTGTTAAAAACTCTACTGCCATCTCTCCTAAACATCACCATGCAACTGGTATGTCATCTGATCCAACCATCTTTTCACTCTTCATCCTCTTAATTGCTGCTCTCACTTCCTCCTTACTAATCCTATCTACATCCTCTTCACCATGTCTACATTATCCACCCTTCTCTCTCTCATTTTTCTCATTCATCAGCATCTCAAAATACTCCCTCCATCATCTCAACACACTCTCCTCACTAGTCAACACATTTCCATCTCCATCCTTTATTACTCTAACTTGCAGCACATCCTTCCCAGCTCGGTCCCTCTGCCTGGCCAATCGGTACAAATCCTTATCTCCTTCCTTAGTGTCCAACCTCTCATACAGCTCCTCATATGCCTTTTTCTTACCTTTTGCTACATCCCTCTTTACCCGCTGCCGCATCTCCTTGTACTCCTGCCTACTTTTCTCATCACTCTGTTGATCACAATCCTGTTTCGCCAACCTCTTTCTCCTTATGCTCTCCTGCACTTCCTCATTCCACCACCATGTCTCTTTCTTTCTATTTCCAGATGTCACACCAAGTACCTTTCTAGCTGCCTCCCTTATCACTTCTGCATTAGTTGCCCAATCATCCAGCATCTCTTCACCACCACCGAGCCCCTGTCGGACCACCTTGCCTTAATCTCACACTACAGTCTTCCTCCTTTAGTTTCCACCATTTTATTCTTCTTTCAGTTCTTACTCTCCTCCTCTTCATCACCTCAAAAACCATCCTACAGACCACCATCCGATGCTGTCTAGCTATACTGTCCCCTGCCAACACCTTACAGTCTCCAATATCTTTCAGGTTGCATCTCCTGCTTAAACCACCTGTGTGCACCTTCCTCCACTCTTATACGTCACCCTATGCTCCTCCTTCTCCTTAAAATAAGTATTTACCACTGCTGTTTTCATCCATTTAACAAAATCTACCACCATCTGCCCTTCCACATTCCTCCCCCGAAAGCCATAAAATACTCATCACCGCTGTTCCTTTCACCAACATGCCCATTAAAGTCTGCCCCAATCGTTCATTTCTAGGTACATTCTCCAGGTACTTCTAATTCACTCCAGACTTTTTTATTCTTCTCCTTCTCACAACCCACTTGCAGAGCACCTCACCTTTAACTTCCAGCATCATGTTTATCATCCTATCAGAAACTCTTTTCACCCCCACTACCTGGTTACTGTACTCTTCCTTCAGGATCATCTCTACACCATTTCTCTTTCCATCCACACCATGATAAAATAGTTTAAACCCACCTTTCCCACTTGTGCCAACCCGAACCTCCCCTCTCTTACACTTCTGCTTTCCCTGCCGTCTCTGTAGACGTTTTCCTGCTTTCCTTCTCCTCCTTTGGCCAACAGTAGCCCAATTTCCACCGGTACCCTGTTGGCTAACAATACCTGTGGTGATCGTTGGTAAACCAGGCCTTGACTGATCCGGTATGAAATTTAGATTTGTGACCCGCATATTTGATTTGACACATGTTTTCCGCTGGATGCCCTTCCTAACCCAACCCTCCCCATTTATCCGGTTATCGGACCGGCACTAAGAGTGCACTGGCTTGTGCAACCCTAATGTCTGGGTTAGAGGCTATAAACAGTTGATGGTCCAAATAATCTTTTATGAGATGGGTGTGCTACATTACTACATAGAAGTATGTTATGTGCTTGAGTGTCAATGTTAATTACTATTTATATAATTAATACCAACAATTTGTACACAATAAGACAACACATTACACTTTACATTTGGTCTTATATGACTGTTTAACTGAGCCAGTATTTCAGACATCAAACTCTGGTCTTATTTCTTATTGAGATGCAATGGGGCTTTAAATAAACCCTTTGTTATATGCTGGAAAAAAGATGTCAGTGGAAATTACTATTGGTAGCAGTTCAGAAACACCCTTGATTCTGTGCAGACAGATCTAAATGGATTCCGGCAGCAAGCTGCCGCAGGGCTGGAGATATGTTACATAATAGAAAAGAGCCCTGATTAATTTGCACTCAGGCAGCTGATGGCTTAAGTACCATAGTGTAGAATAAGGATGAAGTACTGTACAGTAAGAAGTTTCACTTTTAGGGTAACCATGATGACAATCTTTAATGAATAGAAACATGAAGGTCTTTACATTAAAGAAAGCCCTACTCTTAGTCTATTACAACAATGTACTAAATTAAAATGTATTTATTGCGTTAGGGTTGTATGCTGACTGCTGTATGCTGTTAATGCAAAATGTATTGCAGAAAAGCTCTAAGCTGTAAGCTTTAAAAAAAAAAAAAAAACCTTAACGAGCACCACCTATACAACCACCCGTTCATGAAATATTACAACCCATCAATTGTGTTGCAGCAACTCAATGTATAATGTTATGGAGCTACAGGTCAATTACCTCAGTTAGAGCTCATGTCAATCAGTGTTAAGATCAGAAAATGGGAAAATAGGACCTTAGAGACTTTTACTCTGACATTATTTGCGTGTGCCAGATGGGCTGAATTGAGTATTATAGAAACTGCTGCTCTCCTGGGATTGTCGGTAGAATGGTCTCTAGAGTTAACACAGGCAGAAATCAGGCAGAATCACCAGACTCGTTCGGGGCTGACAGGAAGTTAATTGAAATAACCGCTCTTTACAGCCATTGTGAGCAGAAACCATCTCAGAATGCACAACACGTCAAACTGTCAGGTGACTGGCAAACAACAGCCGAAGACCACATCAGGTTCTATCATTGCCAGTGCAGAAACGGAATCTGAGATGACAGTTGACTCAGGCTAACTGAATCTGGATAGATAAAGCATTGTCTGTTGAAAATAGTTTAGTCAGAATTTGGCATGAATCCTTAGACCCAACCTGGCTGAGAGTTGAGAGTGATGGTGGTAGTGTAATGATGGGGGAAATGATTTTCTCTGGCACATATTTGACATCAACATGGATAAGAACCTCAAAGGCATGTTTCCAAAAACCTTGTGGAAACAATGAAATGAAAGCAAGGGAATCCTGCCCAGCATTAGTATTGTATTACTCTTAAAATTTATATTCTATAACTGATAACTTGATGTGGGTGTTGAGTTACACCCAAAAGAATTATACACCCACCATGCACTTCTTAACAATTTGTAGTATTACAATGCAAAATTTAAAATGACCTTTAGTTGGGATTATATATATCTAAACTAAAATTGCCATTATATTTATACAAAATGTTGTATAATATCAGAGTGAATGAAAAGAATACAACTATCTATATTATGTACAAATAGAAAATTGTTCACCTCTGTTATAAAGCCCTTAAACTGTGTACAATCAAAATGTGTCACTTAATCTGAGTATAGCTGCACCTGTTTTTGAGCAACAAAGTTTTTTCAAAAATGTCAACATCCTGTGGAGCATCATTGTTAAAAAAAAAGGAAAATGCTATTGCACTGTCTTGACTCTGTTTCGTGGAAGCTGTCTGTGGGTGGGCATTAGTCAGCGAAGCAAAAGGTTAAGGGTAATGCTGTAGGAGCTGGAAAGATGGACAGCTCAGATGGAAGAAGCTGACAAGACTATAGAGTGTGAACTCAACAAAGCTGCGTTTTATGCAAGAGTGTTGAGTCAAATGAGGTCCAGTTTGCAATTTGCACTTCTCTTACCTGATGGCTACAAAAGTACACTATTTTGGCCTGCATTTGGTGGAAACCATACAGTTCTTTTCACCTTAAGAACATAATCAGAGTGAAGCATCATATTGTACAGTATTGCACTGGAAAATTGGTCAGGGATTAAATCAAGACGGGTAAAAATAAATACTAGACATTCCTCGTAGAAAACCTTTTTCAGTCTCTAAGGTGTGTAAGACTCGAGAGGAGTTTACCTAACAAACAGACAATGACTCCAAGCATAATGTCCAAACTACACTGGAGTGGTTCTTATAAAAGCAACTGAATGTGTCAGAAGCACCCAAACTTTTTTTTTTTCTTAGAAAATTGCTGATAAATTATATTTATTAAACTTTCCTATCCAATCTGACAGAGCTTGAGAAATTTTGAGCAAAAATAAATCCAGTCAAGTTAAGTCAAAAAGCTTTTACTGTCATTTCAACCATAGACACTGAAGTGAAATGATGTATATAGTGAAATGAGAACCCAGGTTTCTCCAGAACCCTGGTGCTACATAAAACAGCATAGTGCTACATCACACAACATAGAGGTACATAACAGAACACAGAGCTAAGGATTAAAGTAAATTGTCCTAGCCACATAAAGTGCATCGTGTACAACCAAGTGCAAACAGTGCAAGACACAAGACAGTGTAGGACAGATAACAAAACACAAAATAGCACCAACCAGTAAACCTACTGTATAATGTGAGAACTGTAAACAATGTTGTAAATATAAACACAAAATGTAAACACTAAAAGTTGTGCAATACAGCAACAGCAGCGATCAAGTAGATGTGCAAAAAAACATGTAAACAGTTATATAGTTATAATAAAATAATAATATAAAATTGGTGGTGCTGGAGACATGGATATGTATGAATGAAATGAGTATTGAGTGTGTTTTTGAGTTCAGATTGTAGCAGCTCAGGAACACACAGTTGAGTGAGTGTGTGTGAGTTTTGGACAGTTTAGATATGTCTGTGTCTGTTGCACAGTCTGGATGTGAGGCCCGAATGCTTCAGAATCTCTTTCCTGATGGTACGGGGGTGAAGAGTGTGTGTGAGGGGTGTATGGGGTTGTCCACAATACAATTAGCTTTGCGGATGCAGCGTGTGGTGTAAATGTCCCTGATGGAGGGGAGAGAGATGGTGAAGTTCCTAAACCAGGCAGTGATGCAGCTGCTCAGGATCCTCTCAATAGTCCTTCTGTAGAAAGTGGTCAGGATGGTGGTAAGGAGATGACTTTTCCTCATCCTTCTCAGGAAGTCGAGACTCTGATGGACTTTCTTGGTGATGGAGCTGGTGTTGAGTGACCAGGTGAAGTTCTCCACCAGATGAACACCAAAAAATGTAATGTTCTTGATAGTCTCCACAGAGGATTAATCTATAAACAGTATAGAATGTGCTCTCCTAAAGTCAACATCCATCTCTTTGGTTTTGTCAACGTTCAGAGACAGGTTGTTGGCTCTACACCAGATTGTTAGTTGTTGCACCTCCTCTCTGTATGCTGACTCGTTGTTCTTGCTGTTGAGACCCACCACGGTCGTGTCATCGTCGAACTTGACGATGTGGTTCGAGCTGTGCATTGCTACACAGTCGTAAGTCAGCAGAGTGAACAGCAGTGGGCTGAACACACAGCCCAGAGGGGGCCCCATTGCTCAGTGGTGGTGCTGGAGATGCTGTTCCTGATCTGAACTCAATGAGGACTCTCAGTCAGGAAGTCCAGGATCCAGTTGCAGATGTGCAAAGAGAGAGAGATGTAAGAATTTATGCAAAACCACTTCTAGCAAGTGTTTACACTGTAGATTTAATCAAACACAAACTACAACAAAGGCACGAAATATATATGCGTGTGTGTGTGTGTGTGTGTGTGTGTGTGTGTGTGTGTGTGTGTGTG
>JAAIIK010000030.1:2902209-2919776 GCA_014706435.1 Silurus glanis
ACACACACACACACACACACACACACACACACACACACACACACACAGACAGTTGGTATTGGCAGCAAGAAAGACAGCACAACAAGGTGCGCCACTGAGGGGAAAAAGGAAAGATGTTCAGCCAGATGGATCTGAGGAGAATTCAAAGAATTTGTGAAATCTGATTAAGACACAATCAGACAGGGGGAACACAGCGGATCGAGTCAGACACAGTCATACTGAAGCGTTACTAGTTCCGCAAAGTGCACTGAGGTGAGGCACAGTGCTGAAATAACTGTCATAAAAATGATTGCACTGAAATTGGACCCATTTGATTCTTGGTTAGTAGATTTGGAAGTATGGGAAAGATTGATATTTTTATTGTAATCGTTTTCTTCCTATAATGGCAAAATTTTGTGTTTACAAGAAATACAGAACCTTGCAGTTATTAAATTAATCGGTGACATAAGATTTGGTATCAGTACTTCTCGATCTGATGAACAGCTGGATCCCACTTTTTACTTTCTTTAGCAATTTAAATGTGTTAATGTCATGTGCCACAGAGAGATATGAAATGTAGACATCCAGAAACTCTAGACATTTTGTGGGCACTCTATACTGATTGAATTGAGCATGGGCATAGGAGGCAGATTTAAATGAATGGAAATAGAGGAGTTTGAGTTTAATATGCTGAAATCCACCATCTGTGCTAGTTTGCTTGCATTATCCTATTAACATGACATCTTACTTTTTATGCAAATATAATAAACCCAGAAATGTTTTTTTAGGAAAACTTCAAGATTAAATAATGTGTGGCTTTAAACCAAATGCTACATGAAAATACAGGCATATTTCATTTCTACAAACAATTAAGAGTTAAAGCAAGAGAAGCGGTTCTCAAAGACAGAAGACTAATTACAATTTAGTTGCCCTTTTTAGTGTAATTGAACTTTAATCAATACATTGATACTGTATAGTGTTTTAAGGTGATTGCTTATTTATTTTAAGCTGCCAGTAATTCACGCACAATGTTGTTTGCCTAATCTTACCCACAAGTATTTCATACCCAGTATTTCCAATAAAATATATTTTTTTAAATGCAGTAGTAGTTCAATGCAGTGGTTTTAATCTTCAGTCATGACAAAGTGCATTGTAAACCGTCTTTAATTTTAAACCTTAGGCAATCAATATTTTAATAATTTAAGGAAAATGTGTTAATATCTTAAATATTTTAAGTAAGGTGTGTATGGTAGCACATCCTGTAGTATTAGTGCAGTTCACATATCCAGGTTTCCTGCTTTGATCCTGAGTTAGGATTAAGGTATATGTATAATTTTGCATGTTCATATAGGTTTTTCCAGGTTCTAGGTTATTCAGTTTCCTAATAATGTTTGTAACCATGTGCATTTACAGATTAGCTTTGCTACATTGAAATTGCTAAATAAAAGTGTTGTGGTTTTGAGACCAATTATGAGACCACATGTCAGTAATCTCATGTTTTTTCATAAACTAAGGTAGAAATTTACTCAGTCCTGTCTTAACCTCAAAAGACATTTAGTTATGCAGCACCTATACATTTTACATGACTATTCAAGTTTTTTTTTTTTTAAGTTTTTAATAGTATAAAAATAGTATAGTAGTAAATATTAAGTATTTTAAAATACTTCTTAACAATCAATACTACTACTTCTTCCAACTGCTCCCATTAGGGGTCGCCACAGTGGATCATCCGTCTCCATACCCCCATGTCCTCTACATCTGCCTCTTTCACACCAACTACCTGCATGTCTTCCCTCACCACATCAATAAACCTCCTCCTTGGTCTTCCTCTTTTCCTCCTTCCTGGTGGCTCCATCCTCAGCATTCTCCTACCAATATACCCCATGTCCCTCCTCTGCACATGTCCAAACCATCTCAATTGGGCCTCTCTCACTTTGTCCCCAAAACGTCCTACATGCGCTGTCCCTCTAATAAACTTGTTTCTAATCCTGTCCATCCTCATCACTTCCAACAAAAACCTCAACATCTTCAGCTCTGATACCTCCAGCTCCACCTCCTGTCTTTTAGTCAATGCCACTGTCTCTAAACCAGGGGTGTCAAACTCAATTGCACAGGGGGCCAAAAATCAAAGCACACTTTAGGTCACGGGCCGAACAGGATAAACATTTATTGAACACACTAAAACTAAATGTTTTTTTTTTTAACATAAATATGATTAAAAACATACAGGAAAATTATTCCAGAATAAATCAACTAAAACTTTAAATAACAAAATATTTTGCTCTCCATAATAATATATACTGTCAAAATTATACAAGTTGAAATATGAACATGCTGCAAAAAAACCCTAAAAAAAAAAATCAATAAAAAATTGTGCTTTTAAGTAAACGTTAAAATAACAACAAATCAAAACAATCACATTTCTTTGCTCTTATGCCATTTTATAAAAAATAATCTTAATCTTCAAATAACTTTAAATATTTTGCTCTTCATAAAAAAAAATAAAAAATCTCCAGTCAAACACCAGACGTCTCACAGCTTCATCATGCAGCTCTTCAGAAACTCTCCCTCTGTAAATAACCGGCTGATGTGACTCTGATTTCTCCTCTGCTTTCACACCAGCTTCACTTTGTGATTTTGCTGATGTTTTGTCTCGTAGTTCCGTCTTAGATTCAATTCCTTAATTACAGCCACATTCGCTCCACTAATAAGACACGTGTTTACCGGCAGTGTCAGTAAATATATACTCAGAATCCCATCGGCTTTGAAAGGCTCTGTTTTCAGAATCCACTTTTCTCTTCGCCATTGTGAGGGGCTTCACAATTACTTTACAATAGGGTTAAATACATCAACAGAAGCTCGACTTGATTGACGCTGGAATGTTCCCAGGTAGCCTAGCGTTCAGTAAAGCAGCTGAAGCACTGCATTATGGGATCTGTAGTTTGTGTTATCAGCGCTTCATATCGCCAGAACATTAATAACAATAGATCTTTATAAAATCATCTCGCAGGCCAGATATAATTGTGCATCGGGCCAGATGTGGCCCGCGGGCCTTGAGTTTGACACATGTGTTCTAAACCATATAACATCGCAGGTCTCACCACAGTCCTATAAACTTTCCATTTCACTCTTGCAGATACCCTTCTATCACAAATACACTCTTACTGTACTCTTCCTTCAGAATCACCCCTACACTATTTCTCTTTCCATCTAAACCATGATAGAGCAGTTTAACCCCCCCCTCCAGTGTTCCTGGCCTTACTCCCCTTCCACTTGGTCTCCTGAACACACAACATATCTACTTTTCTCCTGTCCCTTATATCAGCTATCTCTCTCCCTTTACCAGTCATAGTACCAACATTTAATGTGCCCACCCAAACATCCACTCTTCTACACTTCTCCTTTTCCTGCCGTCTCTGTGGATGTCTTCCTTCTCTCCTTCGGCAACAGTAGCCCAATTTACACCGGTACCCTGTTGGCTAACGATACCTGTGGTGGTCGTTGGTAACCCGGGCCTCAACCGAAATCCGGTATGAATTTCTGATTAGTGATCCACATATTTGATTTGCCACGTTTTACGCTGGATGCCCTTCCTAACGCAACCCTCCCCATTTATCTGGGCTTGGAACCGGCACTAAGAGTGAACTGGCTTGTGCAACCCTAATGGCTGGGTTTCTTAACAATCAATACCAAGTTTTCAAAATTATATAATACAATTATGTGTAATGCTTCAAAGCTTTATTTGGTCACAGAACGTTGGATACGCCAATACCATATGCATATGCCATGTCCTTCTATGTAAAAAACCAAAGTATACTGATTCGGTTATACTGAATAGGTTCCACTTGTGCTGCCAAAACAGGTCAGATCTGTCAAGGCATAGATTCCACAAGACTTCTGAAGTGGTGTGATATCTGGCACAAGACTTTAAGGATAAGACGTTAGAATAATATCCTTTAAGTCCCGTAATTTGCAGGGTGTGGCCTCCATGAATCAGACTTGTTTGTCCAGCACATCCCACTGTTTTTTTGGATTTAGTGAATTTGGAGGCCAGGTCAAAATCCTAAATCCTGAACAATTGTTGCACTGTGGTAGGCACATTATTCTGCAGAAAGAGGCCACAGCTATTGGAACACCACTACCACATGCCATGAGTAAACTTAGCCTGCCACCATGTTAAGGTAGGTGGTGTGTGTCAAAGCAACATTCGCATGAATGAACACCACACATGACACAAAACCATTCTCTTGCTTAACCCTTTAAGAATGATCACTTACTGTCATATCTGACCCTTTGGATAGTGCTGTTATTGTTTTTAATGTTAAGGCTGATCCTTGTAGATAGGTTATTTCGGTTCATTCAAGATAAATTTCTTGTTAGGTTAGAAAGATAACCAGCAAATGAAAACATCTTAGTCTTGCCCTATTGTCATGCTCCATCTTGACCCAGACTCCAATGGCGATGGTCTTCATTTTGCCTTGGATTCATCTGAGGTGGTTTAAAACTAACACTACTAAATTGATCCTGCACTGCAAACAAATTTTAGCAATTGAAAATATCTTGATATTTTAATAATATAGTCACATTTTATATTTCCTATTATAAGATAACAATAGACCATATATAGGATTATTTTAGCCTTGAAAGAGTCTCTTTTTATTAGTGGAAAATCTGAATTAAAAAAATGTCTAGAAATTAGGCTTTAAGAATCTTAAGTTTGGGTTATTGTAATTTTAGTATATTGAATACTAGTAATAATATGATTATATATGAGATACCGTACATTCACATTTTTTGCAGCATAGATGTGAATGAGTTTGTGAAGGTGTGACATCCCATCCTGGGGGTATTCCCACCTCAAACCTTGAAACTTGCCGCTACTAATAACAGAATCTTTTTTTTATTTTATTTTTTTTTATTACTGAAGGTCAATCATAAATTAATTTTGCAATAATTTTACCCTGCACAGGTTTAATCAGCCCACAAACCTGACCCCTTTCAGCTTATTATGAGCTTAATCATTAGTTAATGAGCTCTGCTTTGTTAGATGGTGAGGTGATAGCATAAAGCTCTGCAAAGCACTTAAACTGAAGCTCATAAGAATATCTAGGGGTCTAGTTTACTAGAAAACGATATCACATAAAATAAGTTTTATTTAAGGCTGTTGCTTAAGAAAGACTGTGCCATTTTTCCTTTTTAATTGCAGTGAGATCCCAAAGGTATCATTGTGCCCCCCAGACAGCGAGGATGCAGAATCTCCAATGAATGACATCCCCATAGAAAGGGACCACATAAACCATCTGTCCACACCACCCTCCTCTTCTCAACAGTATGACCAAGTGTTGCATCAGTCACCTCGACTCAAGAGATGCCCGTGCTGTGACCAAAAGCAGCCAATCACAGACGACGTCTGTCTGAATCAAACAAATGCATCTTCTCATTCAGACGGCCCAAGCAATGCTGTCAAGACAGTTCACAGGTGCAGTCCCTTCCACCAACCTATATGTCACAACACAATGCAGTGTCACTGGCTGCAAGGATCATGTGATGGCAGCAACTACAAGCCTGTTCAGCATCATGTGGTGACCGTCAGGTTCAAACCTTTTCCAAATGTTCTTCTGATAAAGATAAATGCAAGTGTTCACAAATGTAAATAATAAAAGTTGTCTTTTTTATAGGACTGAGAGACTCCACCGGATTCCAAAGAAGTAGGTTTACATAATGTGCTTATGTTCCATTAACACTAAATTGTTTAAAATTATAAATCAGTCATTTAAAAAAAAAAAAAAAAAAAGACTCATAATACATATTATTTGTTAACGATCATTGTTTTTGACAGCTACTCCCAGGTCATAGTTGAATACCCGATGACAGTTCTTATCTCATGCTCAGTGGTACTCCTTGCATTCTCCCTAGCAGGGATTTTGATTGGTCCGCTGCCAGATTTTTCTGATCCTTTAGCAGTAAGTACCTTTCCCTTCAATTGTGTAATATTACCATTAAAATGGAACCCCTAGTTAATGCACTTCAGGGATCTCTATTAAAAACCAACAAAATGGCATGTGGCGTTCTCGCACAATGCGCACTGTATTCAGAATCGCGAGAGATTAACATAACCCAACAGCGAGACCTGCGAATTTGCCTTGCAGATTAATTTAATACATTTTCAAGGGAACAACTCCATCTTATCTGTCTGTGATGGTGTATTACAGGGATTTAAGCCACGTGGAACAGACATTGGGATTAGACTGGCAGCCTGGGCAAAGCTGCAGGAAAATACTGGGCCTGGGAAAACACTATCTCTGACATCTCAGCAGTTCGTGGATCAAAGTATAGCACGGTACTGCAAATAGTAAATGAGCTCCTTGCCATGTACACTCATTATATACATTTTAAATAATACATGTACACCAGCACATTTATGCATTTGTCCAATAATTCATTTGTGTGGCACCCGTGTAAAATCGTGCAAATACAACGTTTGACATTTGTGCATTCTGATGTCGTTTTCTGTTCACCATGGATGTTAAAAAACGGTTATTTGACTTGTCTGATTGAAACAGTCTGGCCATTCTTTTCTGACCTCTCCCAAAACAAGTTAATTCTGCCAGCAGTATAGTTGGATTTTTGTTTGGGTTTTCTGTTTACCATTCTGAATAAACTCTACACTGTTTTGCTTGTAAATTAAAACAATTCTGAAAATACTAAAATCAACCAGCCTGGCACCAAAATGGCACTGAATTTGTCCTCATTCAGATGTTTGATATGAACATCAACTGAAGTTCCTGTGTGTCTGCCTACATGCTTTTGCCACATGATTGGCTTACTGTAAAATTGCATGAATGGTGTACAGGTGTTTCTAATAAAATGGACATTCAGAATGAGTACAAATCAACAGAATTCTTTACTTTTTTTTGGTAATTCATCGATCTTTGTGTTTCCAGAGAGGTCACCAGTAAAACCCAGCTCCACTTAAGACATCGTTCCAGGAGAATGCTACATACAGACACTACTGAGAATGCCTATTTTTGCAATGATCCAGGTTAGTGAAGAGACAAACATTCCCTTTCTAGCTATTTGGCATGCTCAATGAAGTAGGACACTAATAAATATATCAGTAAATGTACCGTAGCATATAATAAAATCTGCTTGTGTCTCTCTTCCATCTGTGCTCCGGCAGGAGATCGCTATGCCCAGCTGGTATTCCGCTCAGGAAACTCTGACAGTCTCTGGAGTCTGAAGGCAATCTATTCCATGTGTGAGATGGAGCAAACCCAGGTAATCCAAATGTATTTTAAGACACTAAACTTGTTGCATAATATTGGAAATGTTTTCCCTGAGAAAATGGAATGTTGCCTTTTAAATTTTCAGATACGCTCCGATGCACATTTTAAGGAACTCTGTCAAGTCAAATCAGAAGCTGTTGGCAACAAAGCTGAGGGAGAGTGCTGTCCAAGCTGGTCCCTGGGAAACTTTCTGGCTCTCCTCAACAACGTCTCTTCCTGCTTCAGTCTTACAGCTCAGCAAGTGTCAGACAGTTTAGGCTTGCTCAGATACTGTGCCCCTTACTACCATGATGGAAGTCTTGTTGCATTGTGTGCAGAAAGAAGCAAACATGGCTCATGTGCATCCGTCCCACATCCCTGCAAGCACTCCAGAATCATTTATCAGATTCTACATTACCTGGTGGATAAGGATTTCTTAGGGCCTCAGACTGTTGAATACCAGGTTCCATCCCTAAAATATAGTGTCCTGTTCCTACCAATGGTAAAAGGCAAAGCATTAATGGAGATTTATCTAAAACATCTGGAAGGTCATGAGCTAATGTATAAGAATACTAAAATAACTGGAATGGACTTGGGGATTAAGCAAAAGCTTTTTAAATATTACCTCTCAAGAGACTCTATCTACCCCATTCTCACAGTTCTCGCACTGCTACTTACAATGGCCTTATATCTTAGATCATTCCTTTTATCAGCTCTGTCATTGTTCGCGGTCATGTTATCACTTTTGACATCTTATTTTTTCTACAAAGTAGTATTTGGCCTATTGTTTTTTCCACTTCTGAATCTCATGGCAGTTCTTGTCCTTTTAGGCAGTTGCTCAAACCAAGCTTTCACCTTTAATGACTTTTGGAAATCCCAACTAAGCCATAATCCACCAGCTGCACTAGAAAACAGAATCCACCGTGTCTTACAAGAAATGGGGTACTTGAACTTAGTGTCTGGTTTGACATCCAGCATCACATTCTACTCAGGCTACATGAGTAGCATTACAGTGGTGAGGTGTTTTGCTGTGTATCTGGGTAGTGCCTCTTTAATCAACACACTTTTTGCTCTTGTCTGGCTCCCCTGTTCCATTGTTTTGCGAGAGCGACATGCTGCAGGAGCTTCCACCTCTGCCTCTAAGCCATCATGGAAGCCATGTTGCATAAAACACCTTGGTGGATTTTGGGACACAAGTTCAAGAAAGCGGTGCCTTTTCACAATGGGACAGAAATTTCGGGGTCTAAAACGTGGACTCTCGGACACATCCAATCTAATTTTCCTAAAAGTTCTTCCTTGTGGTGTGGTTAAATTTCGATACATATGGATCTGCTGGTTTGCAGTCCTGGCTGCAGGAGGAATATACATCTCATGTGTAGACCCGGGCATGAAACTGCCATCCTCAAATAGCAGGTCAACGCAGCTGTTTCGCTCCAGCCATCCATTTGAAAGATACGATGCAGAATATCGCCATCAGTTCATGTTTGAGCGAAGGAAACAAGGAGAGGATGAGCCTATGAGCATGACTCTCATCTGGGGTGTCACTCCAGCCGATGACGATCATTTCAATCCAAGCAGCAATGGCTCCTTTGTCATGGACCCAGAATTCAATATAAGTAGTTATGATTCCCAAGTGTGGTTGCGAAAGCTATGCGGAAAAGTAAGAAACCAAACCTTTTATTCATCACCACCAGCAGACCAAGAAGCTCTGGAGGACAATACCTGTTTTGTGGAAGACTTGATACATTGGGTATCTATTCGCCGTTGTTCTGAAAACGAGGACGCCTTCAGGCTATGCTGCAACAATATTACATTTCCATACCCTCCCATTGTTTTTGAACGGTGCCTCAAAATGATGTTGGAAAAACAACAGGCAGAAACAGGTTCACCCAGGAATGGAGGCCTTCGTTTCGATTCTCAAAATCGCATTGCTGCCCTTGTTGTGGTTTTTAAGACCTCACAGCTCTACAGCTTGAACTTCAGCCGAACTTCAACTTTCTATAAACAAATAAGATCTTGGTTCAATAATGAGATTTCTAGCGCTCCAACTGGACTTAAAAAAGGGTGGTTTGTGAGCCAATTATTATTGTATGACCTCCAGCAATGTCTGAGCTCGGAGACATTAGTAGTGGCAGGGTTTTCCGTAGCTCTTACATTTGTATCACTTCTGCTGACCACTTGGAATATACCATTAAGCATTTATGTAACATTTGCTGTTGGGGGGAGTGTTTTTGTTACTGTTGGCCTGCTTGTTCTTCTAGAATGGCAGTTAAATAGTGTGGAAGCACTGTTCATTTCAGCTGCTGCAGGCCTCTCTGTTGATTTTGCAGTCAATTACTGCATTTCCTACTGCCTGGCACCACAAACTGACAAACTGGGTAGGGTTGCATATTCTCTTAAGAAAATGGGCTGTCCTGTAGCCATAGGAGCAGGAGCATACTTCTGTGTTGGCATTATAATGCTACCAGCAACGGCTTTGCTTTTCAGGAAACTTGGAATATTTCTCCTTCTCGTAAAGTGTGTGGCATGCGGTTTTGCCACGTTTTTCTTTCAGTCACTATGTTGCTTCTTTGGTCCTGAGAAGAACTGTGGGAAAGTAATCATTCCATGTGCAAAAGAGACAGCCACAGAAAATATACCACCTTCCTGTTCGGGTGTTGAAACACGGAACAACAATCCATCAGCTAACGGTACATTTAACTGTGGTGCTGGCAGGGGATCACAAGGGAAAAGGAATTGTAATAAAGAGGATGGCGGAGCATTCTTGTGCCCCAATCAGCATCGCCACAGGCAACACCAGTCGAGGCTTGGGAGGGAGCCAGAGCAGTATGAGCTGCAACCACTTGCCGGTCATCTAAGTGACAGCTTTGAAAACAGCACCTGCACCAGCAAGCTGTCTAACAGACCTTCTGTTCTTTCAGATGACATTGAGTTCTGTGGCCTCAGTCCAAATCGATACTACGAAAGGATTAGCACAGAATCTGTGAGCGAGGAAATATGCAGCAGGTATCTCAAAGATTGCGATACGCCTCAAGCTGTCCAGACCTCATCCCCTTACAAAGGAAACAAAACGAAACCTGTAGTAGTTCCTCCTGGTGATCAAGCAAAGGAAAAACATTTGTGTAAGAAATGCCATAGCAGCCCTGGAAATAAACTATGGAACATCTCCTTGTCATCCTCTAGCATGGAGGATATTACAGTCACAGAAACCACTGATGACACTAATACAAAGTTACCTTTTTTGGATGGGGCCTATAGGTGTCATGCACATAAAAGACTTTTGTCTTGCCAGTCTCAGAGTTCAATTGAGGGGCTTGAAGATTCAAATGAGACTTGTTTGAGTGACATCGAGCCAGCAGTCTCTACCGCACCGTCCACTGTGACCGAAGGAGAGCTGCAACCAGGTCACCTCAATGGCAGGAGGGATACTTTGCGTCTCTCTCTGAGAGAAACGGTTTATGACCCTGGCTCCCCAGGGTCTGGTAGGGGGCGGACAAGCCAATGTGAGCTACCTGTAATTTTGCCAAACAGTCAACCAGATTTACCTGATGTTTGGATCAAGAGGGATGGAAGAGGCGAAGACAGGAGTTGATTTAATGGATAAAACGAACAAACAGATAGACCTCACTATATTCACTTATTTTTACGACCGCGTTAAATCCTAAACTTGTGATGGTGTACAGCGCATCTGACAATTTCTGTATTTATCATACAACAGACCTGTAAATCCACAGTGATATAGGACCCATATTATAATGAGTCTATATCAATTGAACTTTTCACTTTGCTACCTGCAATGATTATACAATATGTGAACCAGAAAATTTGGGACAGATGCAACTGCATGTTATAGACACTATAATGATGCATGAAAGCTGCTCCCACATCACTTTGGGTTGCTCTTTTGCAAATTCAAATACTATAATAAAGAGAAATTACGCATTTTAATCGGACTATGGTGTCTGAAAGCAGTTTACCTAAACTGTACATGAAAGCAATTTCCTCGTTTTTAAATATTCAGATATGGAACAGGCATAAATGAATCTAGAAATTTACTTTATTTTATTTAAAATCATCCAAGTGGAAAATCGTCATTTATACCAGGCATAGCTGAATTTCCCTCGATGTGCAGCTGCCTCGATAAGCAATGCTTTTTACGAAGCAAAAAATTTGGCTTCACGTCATAGAGGGAGTGTAGGAACTGTCTGAAAATAAATATGGAGAAAACTGGGTACACAATTCAAAACCAAATAAGGAACTAATTTTGAGTCCCTGCAGAATCTAAGCGCTTGCCAGTTAAAGACTCCTTTAATACAAAGATGTGTGTCTTTTGTGAAATGTTTGGTATTTTCCTAATTTGATTGTCAACATGTACTTATTTTCTACACAGTATATTTATCTGTTTAATTTGTTCAGATCTCAACTGAGCAAAAAAAGCCAACCAAGTGAAGAGTTTATATTCAAATACTTAAAGTTCTCAAATATAATATAATTATTCATTGTTTTGCGTCCTACTGAAGACTTAAGTACCAGAATTGTATTGAATGTATTTGTCTGTTTACTTCTGCATTATGCTCAATGTTTCGATTATATCAGATTACAGTGTATTGTTTTGTTTATTGTTATAGATCAAGATTGTTCAAGTCAACATATTCTACTAACGTAAAAAAGCCATAATTTTTTTTTTTTTTTTTTTATAAATTAAGTTTCATGTATCGAGAAAGAAAAAAAAAAAAAAAAACACGGCAGTTAACCCTTTATACTGGTTTCATTACAAATGGACCAATACAAATAGGCCAGATGATAATTCGTGTTGTGTAAGTGAATCTTACTTGTTTATTGGCATTAAAATTGTAATGTAATGAACAAGAAAGTTGTTACTCAAACATTCCACAGCTGATGGGCCTGTTTGCCTCTGCTGTAATAACTTTTCATAAAATAATATCTAAGTGAATAAAGGAGGGGAGAAAAAAAAAAGGCATTTGATTTCTTAGAATATATAAACGGATCATAGTACCTGATTTTTTACTATGATAGGTTCCTTTAGGATTATTTGCTGTAGATGCATACTTATGTTATCAGATAATTATAAACTTTGTAGTCCACATGATGGATGGAAAAACGATAGTTCAACTTTAAATATACTAAAAAAAGCAGTTTGAATATTTGTACAGTCTGATTCTTATAAAAGGCAAACTTTTCAGGGCTTTGAATTACTTGTTAAATCTTTCTCTTTTGTTATAAAAGTGACAAAATATAACCTTTAACAATTTACTTCTGCCATCTGAACTAAATCGCTACCAAGCCAATCAACCAATATCTGATATGCGCATGTAGTAACTTCTTTCCTGCTCCAAACTTTAAAGTCTTGTCTTTATGTGCTGTTAATTATTCAAATGTTTTACAAACATTACAGTACAAAGACAGGTTTTCTTGATGTAAAGTGTGGTGCTATGTTATGTGAGACTTTGTCAATTCTATTTTTTCTTTTCTTAAATGAACATATTAACTAGTTACTATTGAAACACTATGGAATGTGAAAAAAAAGACATTTCATTCAAAAAAAGTTTTAATCCTTTGCCAAATTTGTGCCACTTGTGGTTCCAGTCAATTTTCCCAGCATTCACACATTAAAGTCAATTACTATTGGCAGCATCGTTGAATATTTGTAGTCCATAAATACATTTTATTAAGCTGAGGTCCATGCTTTATTAGTATGCCAGCAAACAAAATGTGTCTGGAATGCTGTCATACCTTTTTAGTGTACAAAGTGCCAAATGTAAAAAGTAAAAATGATTTGTTATAAACAGTGATGTCATGTTTGAGAAACATGCTGTTCTAAAATTGTTTTATGTCGATGTGTGATGAAAAGGATTAAGAATGAAATATGTAAATGTGACTGAGAAGGTCAATAAAGATTTATATTTTACTGAGCGATTTTTCCAGATTTTTCCCCCCCCATTTTTAATTAAAGCTATTTTTTTACTGAAATTTGCACATTGTGTGATAAAAGTTCTAATTATAAACGCAAAACCAAATGCCAGTCATTTTCCATTCACTCGTTGTACAGAATAAATAAATAAAAAAAAACGAAAATAATGTCAACAGGTATTTCAATCCTGCACCCAGTCTTCTTTAGCCCAGTCAGGCATTTCTGTGGAATACTCAAAGTCAGGCCCCTTGTAGCGTAATGCATGCAGGTACATGACCAACTCCTTCTCTGTAGGGTCCGGACGGACGATTTTACACTCAGAACATAAGTGATCTCTGACGACCGGGGTTGTGTCTGCAGTTCTGATGATGTCCTCCAGGTGAGAACTGCTCTCTTCTGCATGCGTACTATTCGCTCGCTTATCATTTGAACTTGTAGATGATTCTTCACTTGCAGTGTTCACAGTTTTATCTTTGACTGTCTGAGCAGCACTGCCACTGGTTTCCGCATTAGGTTCGCTCTTTCTCATTAACAGCTCATCAGAGATATCCAAGAGGTACAAACTCTCGTTAGAACGATGCTCCTCTATAAGAGCTTCCAGCAGCTCCTCATCGTTCTTACCCACCAGGCCTCCCTTGCCTCTGTTCGGGCCCCAGGCAGAGGAGCCATAAATAGGGTCATTAAGAATGGGAAAGCCCAGATACTGGAGGTGCACACGGATCTGGTGTGTGCGCCCTGTGAGTGGGAGACAACGCACCACGCTAGAGCGCCCGTTATAGCTGAGTTTCTGGAAAACTGTACGGGAGTCTTTGCCTTTGGGATCCACTCTGCAGACACCCACCTTGAATGAGACTACCAGAATCGGTTCTTCACACACAACCTCGCTGTCAGGAAACTCACCCTCCACACGACAAACATACTCCTTCTCCAACTGGAAAAGAAAAGGGAAATATATAGTAACATGGAAGTCACAAACAATCGACACTATATACATTCTACAGTATATAAATAAATATATTTACACTGTAGGATCTTAATTTATTAAATCAGCACTACTTCTACTTGTAGCGTTCCTAAAGGTGACTTCTGATCTATGGTCCATCTAGCTTTACACACAACATGCTATATATTGTAGCAAACAGATCATGTTCACACACCTCCGTTGTTAAGCATAGGCTGATCTTTTCCAACAAACAATTGCCTTTTCCTTCAAATTTGAAACACTTTAACCGTAATCTAGTGTAAAGCGATTACAAAAAACTGATGAATACATGTAAATGTATTGTGCAGTGTCACACAATATTAACTCATCATATCTGACTGCCTCCTTATACTTGAATGAAAGTATGCGTTTGCCTGCCGTCATTAACCTTCTATTTTTCTTTGGCCCCATGGGTTCTCATTCTGGATGCACAAATCTATAGTGTTTTCATCTTCTATATAGTTATAAAACTATAGAGCTCATGATATCTCATTTGCTAACATCCCAGAGTTTACTGGCTAACTAAAAAGTGCAACTTGGCAAGCTAGAATTGCTCTCAAATCATTCTGATGCATGGCAACATCATCATCTTCTTTCGGCTGCTCCCATTAGGGGTCGCCACAGCGGATCATCCGTCTCCATACCACTCTGTCCTCTACATCTGCCTCTTTCACACCAACTACCTGCATGTCTTCCCTCACCACATCCATAAACCTCCTCCTTGGTCTTCCTCTTTTCCTCCTGCCTGGTGGCTCCATCCTCAGCATTCTCCTACAGATATACCCCATGTCCCTCCTCTGCACATGTCTAAACCATCTCAATCTCGCCTCCCTCACCTTGTCACCAAAACATCCCACATGCGCTGTTCCTCTAATACACTCCTTTCTAATCCTGTCCATCGTCGTCACTCCCAATGAAAACCTCAACATCTTCAGCTCTGCTACCTCCAGCTCCACCTCCTGTCTTTTACTCAATGCCACTGTCTCTAATCCATACAACATCGCAGGTCTCACCACAGTACTATAAACTTTCCCTCTTGCAGATACTCTTCTATCACAAATCACTCCTGCCACTCTTCTCCACCCACTCCACCCTGCCTGCACACTTTTCTTCATTTCTCTAACACACTCTCCATTACTTTGCACTGTTGACCCCAGGTACCTGAACTCCTCCACCTTCTCCACCTCTTCTCCCTGCAACCGCACCACTCCACTGCCCTCCCTCTCATTCACACACATGTACTCTGTCTTACTCCTACTGACTTTCATTCCCCTTCTCTCCAGTGCGTACCTCCACCTCTCCAGGCTCTTCTCAACCTGCTCCCTACTCTCACCACAAATCACAATATCATCCGCAAACATCATAGTCCGGATAGCAACATACTGATGTTTTTATTTGACTTTTGAATACTTAGATCATGTTTGTTTTTACTTGACAGTTAATGCCCTTTTAATACCATTCTACCCAAAAAAATTTAATGACGAAACTTTCAAGACATCCTCCACATTACATTTTTTTTTTCCTATAACACATTAACCTATACACTTAACAGTGGCATTTGTGTTATTAGCAGAATGTATTGCAGCAGCTTTCTTATCATTTGATGCTGAAGACCATCGTGTACAGCTTTCAAATGGGGAAGTACTACCCGAAAAGCAGTTCCTTCACAAAATGTAATAACTCAAAAATGGTAGACACCCAAATTATACAGACACAAAAAGTGTACCTTTGTGTCTGTCAAACTAAAGCCCATGAATGTGCAAAAAAAATAAATAAAATAAAATAAACATTATGGCAAAATGACTACTAATTGATGAGATGGTGCTGGCTTCACCTGGCGATCCCGAACCATCCGGTCCAGTTTCTTGGACATCTCCAGAGTGCGAGCAAACAGAAGGATGCCTGAGGTGAGGCGATCGAGACGGTGGACAGTGTGAAGGCCAGACAGGCCTCTCTCTTTTCCCAAGATGAAGATGACGGTGTTGTGGCGATAACGGCCGCACGGATGCACGGGTAGAGAGGCAGGTTTGTCCACCACCACCACTTCACCATCATCTACCAAGACCTTCATTGGCTGACCAATTACAGGTGGTTCATGGCGATGCACAGTGTTCCTCATGAAGTCATTGTTCTGGCAGGTACAAAAGCAAAATCTTTAAACGCAAATAAGTATTCTTTTAGTCATTATACATTTTCTTAGATCAAATTACCTGTTACCTTCAGTGTTATATTTAGGTCGTCCACAGGCGTCTCATTCAGTCGAATACGTCCCTTTTTCACTGCTTTCTCATAGTAGTCCAGTGGTTCTGCACGAAATTCACTGCTGAACACTTCTAACAGTGTTTTACCGATCCAGCGTCCCTTGCAGTAAGTTTTAAAATCGAAGTAATAGGGGTGCACTTTGCGAAGTCCTTTTTCAAAATAGTACGACGTTTCTGCAAAGTGTTCTTGGTTAAAACTCACCCCGGGATTTCGTTTTTGCGGCGGAGGAACATATCTCTCCCCAGTTTTCTGTTTGCGCCCCCTTCGCTTCTTACCCCCTGGGTTTATCTCGTGTTCCAGGGGGTCTTCGCTTTTCCTTTTCTTGCAGGTTTCCTTTGCTTTTTCGCTCTCGTTCACCCTTGACGCTTGCTCCTTCACACTTTCTGCGTTGTTCAACTCTTTCGTTTCCATGATGCTCAAATTTGCTCTGAAAACACTGATCGGGTTGTGGGTGGTGTGTAAATTTCGCCGGGGCTGCTTACATCTCGCTATATTATTAATAATGTCGAGGCCACTACTAGATACGGGTGTCTGTCTAAAGCAATTACGATTCAGTACACAACTGACCAACCTATGAACACGTTTTAACACATCTACACCATTCACTGTAACATGCAGTGCTGACATACCCTTCCGCGTGGTCTGTCGCACACCGATGACATCAGAAGCAAAATTGCTGAGACGCCCGATGACGTAGTTTCGCCAATGTATCTAGTAAATTAATTAGCAAAGTAATCTTATTAAATACATTAATTACATAAATGTATGATTTAAGTATATTTGTGCAAAGTTACACATCACTACAGCCCGAATAATTCACTTAATGCTTTAATTAACTCATTACTTTAAACACAGATACAGCGTTTTCAAACAGGAGCTTTTGTGTTATTAAATAAAAACCTATGGTATACAACCTATTTAAAAATGTGGAGAAAACAAATATGAAATAATTTTAGTTGCATCCATTAAGTTGAATGAAACCTGTATGTTATATATTAATTGTATAGGTGGTCACACAAGTCTCCATACATTAACTAAATGTCCATTTATAAAATAAAATAAAAATAAAAAGGGGTTTTCATAAATATATATATATTTTTATAGATAGATAGATAGATAGATAGATAGATAGATAGATAGATAGATA
>JAAIIK010000030.1:2919786-2996789 GCA_014706435.1 Silurus glanis
ATAGATAGATAGATAGATAGATAGATAGATAGATAGATAGATAGATAGATAGATAGATAGATACTGAATAAGAATTCCATTCTCTTAGTTGATTCGGGAAGTGTTTATTTCCCCCTATGTATGGAGTCTTCTTGGGACACCCTGTATTATAAAAGGATTGAAAAAGCTGGATCAAGCTGGAAGGCAGGAAAGTAATCCACAGCTGGAGCGAGTGCCTTGCTCTCTGTCCTATGTGTTCTCTGCAGTGCAACACCAGAACCACGTCCTGCAGGAGTAACCACACTTCAATCAGAGCTCACCACCACTGGGGACAGAAACAGAGTAAGGTTCAGAGCAACAAGATTACACATTGCACTGTTAAATACTTTGATTGAATTTACTTACACCTTCATTAGTGAATCCTTATTAAGTACATTTGAGACCTGAACATATATTGTAAAGTCAAAGGTTTTGGGGACACTTGTCCATCCCTGCCATATGTGGTTCTTCACCAAACTGTTGCTATAAACGTGGATGTCTTTGTGTTCTGTAAGATTTACAAATCCCCTTCACCGTAAATAACCTCACCAAGCATGGCAATGCCCCTGTTCAAAAAGCAAGAACCATGAAGGCATGTTGTTTTAAGGTTGGATATTTATATTAAGTTTTTTAATCTGGTGTACCAGTGTAGATTAATTCATTGCTAGATACTCAAAGCACTTTTGTACGTCGCTCTGGATGAGGGCGTCTGCTAAATGCAAATGTAAATGTAAATGTAAATGATTGGAAGAAATGAAATGCGGCCGACACAGAGCCCGAGCCTCAACCCTACTGAGAATATATTGGATGAATTGCAATGTCTAACTGTGGCCTTATGAGTGCTATGGTCAAACATCAACAACCCTTTGACCATACGCTGTACCTCTTATAGAAAACAAATAATACATATTAATAAATTAGATGGCAAAACCCATGAATAAATCCAAATATGGACTGGAATTGGGTTTTTAGAGCAATGATAGAACTGTACAGTATATATCAGCCAGGGTAATGATGTTGGAACGTACCCTGGCCACTGGTGGTGTCTGTCTGTAAGTGGTACATACACCACCCCCATGAGTGCCTTTCTGACAAAGGTACCATCACTCTGGCGATCATACTGCTCCAGAACTTGGGTCCCACCCTCTGGACCTACAGGCAGCACCAGTCTTCCACCCGGTTTCAGTTGCTCCAGGAGCTGGAGAGGATTTTATTGTTGGGTTTAGTCTGAATCATTTATAATCATTCTGACTGCTAGCTAATACATTACTAAACTGAATTATATGTGATGTTGGCTTTACTGATTGACTCACAGGAAGCAGATTTAGAACATACTCTAAACTAAGTATGCTAAAGATCTATTACAGCATCAGTGGCCACATGAGAACAGTAAAGCAGTATAGAACCGAAGAGGAACTTGGTAAATTGTGTGCTCACCGCTTTGGGGATTGTAGGTGCTGCTGCTCCCACATGAATAGCATCATATGGTGCTCCATCTGGAAAACCCAATCGTCCATCACCCACTGAAAAGAAACACAGTCATGCTCAGATCAAAGAAACTGTTAGTCTATATAAATTTCAATATAGAATAACTTTATTTTAAGTGTCTTGAGACCAATAATTTAGTTTGTGCTGATATATATAGCCATTTCTACAAATACAAATATGATATATGAGTAATAATACTTACACTGCATTAAAGAATAATAAAGCAGTGAATTATTTTAGTATGAAAAGAAATTTAGAGTTTGTGCATTTATATAACTGAGATTTGTAAATATTGTAAACTACAGAGAACTACTGCAAGCAAAAGTGATGATCTTTATGTGAAGGGAATTTTACATCACTACAGAATGCATGATTTGGGAATTTTACCCTTTCTGGTATTCCAAGCTACATGAGGAAGAACATTTATTGGCATGTGCAAAAAACCCCACATTTCAAAGAAATTCAAAGGTGTATCCCAAACCATCCAATAAATAAGAGTCTTTGTACCTGAAATATGTTTAAGAGTATAAAACGTACATATGGTCATTTCATCTGTGTTCTGTTTGTAAATGTGTATGTATCCAGTTCTTTAGCCTATCAAAAAAAATGTTTGGCATGAACCAGACATTGTGAACACTGGTGTTCACCAGAGATTAGCAAAGACACATATCAGACAAAAACAAGGCCTAAGTCACCCCTATTCACCAGCTATAACGCAAAAATACAGAGAATCTCCCCAACACAGCCCAAACACCAATTAGTACTTGCAATAATTTCTATCTCAACAAAAACAGAACAAATTTGAGAACAAACCACTACATTAACTGCTAAAACATCATCAGTCCTGATTTCCTTTTTCCTCTTATGGTGTATTATCAGACACTTTTTCCTCTCCTATTTTTTTTTTTTTTACACTCTCTCCTGGCTGGCTGTCGCTCCTGCCAAGCACAAAGTAACTGGACTTTGTTCATGCCTGAGGTTGGGGTGTGAAGACGTTTAACACATCAGAGTTGGTGTGGAAAGTATGCATAGAAATTTCGCACCAATTCTGACCTGACATCCCTCACACTGCTCTGTAAGTGACTTATTATTAAAGGACTGTCAGCCTAGAAAATCCATATTACAGAGTTTTTTTGATCCATTCTTCAGTTATCATGATTTTTCCTTTATTTAACAAAACCCTACACACTGTTCCTTTAACTGGTATAGAGAATAACTGTTATGTCCAATATGAAGAAATATCAGTCAATTGAGAAAGAAATTACATTTTAATAGCACAGTTATGCTTTGCTGAGCAGCAAAGGCTGACTTCATTTTTTCATTTCTATTCAGTTCTGAAATTCTTACCCACTAGCTTGATCCGTCCAGAGGTTAACAGTTCTGGGTCATCAGCTTGGACATTTTTAATTGAGGCCCTCACTAGCTCATCTATGTGATCAATCCCCACCACTTTTCCAGTGGGACCAACCTGCATGTAGAAGATAATGATTTTTTTTCCCCACACAAACAAAATAAATAGCATTTAACATTTAAACTTGGTGCCCAGGGTAACATTTTATCTCCCAAACTTCACCAAGTATATCTGTATTCCTAGAATATCTCATACTTCCAGATGATTTCTCTCACAATGCACAATTATGACTCTAATCTAATATCGAACATCGAATTTAATATAAACTAATGTCCAAACTAATGTAAACTAATGAACAAGCCAAAAATGGCAACTAGATTATGTTTTTAATGGTTTTAACAATATATATTTGGTCAGGAAATGAGCAAGAATTAAACAGAGATGCGTTGACATTATTTAACATCACAATTTTACCTTTGCCAGGAAGAATATATATATATAGCAGAAGGTTAAAAAAAAAAAAAGCAAATGGTGGCACAAAAGATCGCAAGAGTGCATTTGTTTCAATCTTGCTCATGTTCTGACCAATGATTTGCACTTAAGACAATTAAAAGCTCCATATTTTGTCATTCCTTTGGCTTGGCCCTTTCTGGCCCAGGATTGTTACTGTAACATGTTTTAGAGCTGTTGTAAAAACGCCATGTTGCTCACCATCCTTGCAAAGCAGGCAGTGAGATAACCGCTCCCTGAGCCAACATCCAGGGCCGAAGCTCCTTCAGTTAACTTGTCACTGAGAACCTCGAGAGCATGTGCATGCTACAAAGAAAAGTCACATCATCAGACCAAATTCATTCTCTACATGTACAGTCACACCATCACTATAGCAACAAACTTTACTACATTAACTCCAGCATGGATCAATGAATTAAATTGACCTCCTTTTTCACAAGCTACAAAATCTTAAATGCACATGTCTGACTGTTCTCACTTACTTACCATATGAGGGGCACTGATGGTGGCCTTGTAACCTTTAAAGAGAGCAAGCAGCAATGCTCATTTATGCTTTTCTGCTAACCAGTTTATAATTTCATTGTGTCTCTTCAAATTTGAACACACCTATTGACTGAGGAGAATCCTCAAATGGGTAGTCTTTGGAGTAGATGCTCCGATCAGTGGCAAGCATGGCTTCGAACACGCGATCGCTACGGATAACGCCGTGCTCTGTCGAGTAAATAAATAACACATTATTAACTCTGTATGAATAGGAACTATGTAGATTTGCTCGTACTAAACCCAAGTCAATGTTGCTACCTCTTAAACGGCTTATAAGATGTGGATGTGTTTTGCCGCTTGATATCCACGCCATGCTCCTGGATAGAAGCAAACCCATAGGGAAAGCCAGTGCTGCCAGCCCAGCCACACTCCACATTTCCTGGAGAACAGTCACCTGCAGTACATTCCCAAATAATTATTTGGCAAGTTGTATACATTTTAACAATGTTGAAACGGTAATTGTCAAATAATGGCAGGAGTTTCAAAAACGTTGTTTAGAGTTAAAAACCAAAATGAAGCAAAAAATAATCATTTTTGCTCCATGAAATGTTCAGGTACGGCCTCAACGCCAATAAAAACTGTTTAGCTTTTTTTTTAGTTGTTTGCTTATTTTGTGAATTAAACATTGTATATACCTGAAATAATAATAATTAAAAAAAAAGCACAACTACTATCTGTTGTCCGTGTGTTAGTTGAACAACAAATGTTTGTTAAATCCTCTGTTACTGATCAGAACAGAACGTCCGTGGTTTGAACACCATTAATACAGTTGCACTGTATCATAGCTGACCGCAACATCCTAAATGTTATGCAAAGAAAATAATTTCATTATACTGTATTATTTATGTAACAAGGCTTCTCCTTTCACTATGGCTAACGCAACTCCCTCAGATACAGAATTCAATGATGCAGTTGCTCTAACTTCTTTAAGTTGCTCACTATGAAACAAGAGACAGTAAATTGTTAAATGGTTTTTTTTTTTTTTTTTTTGACTCAGAGAAGATGGTGGCATTACTAAACCGTGTTCACATATAACTTATTTTTGGCATTAAAGCTGTAACCTGCATTTGCTCAATAATTTAGTAATACAGTAACTTTCTCCACAAAATCATCCCCAATTTTAATGCAGTGCTGCCTGAGGACATGAAGAACACTGATTTCTGCCCTCGTCCCTTGAGATTTCTCCAGATTTTATTAATCTTTTAATGATATTATGTACTGTAGAAAACGGAACAGTTACGATATTTATAAAAGCTACAAATTGATTATAACGTGGAATAACCGGACCCCTAGAAATCAGACCTTGAGGCGACAGCTTTTTATTCAGAATGTTAAATGCTACAGGAACACTATATATCCTGCACTTGCTGTTATTGCACTCTGGTTAGACCCAAACTGCATTTCGTTGCCTTGTACTTGTACATGTGTAATGACAATAAAGTTGAATCTAATCTAATCTAATCTTATGATCTGGTTGTTTCTACACGAGGGTAAAGACTTAGAGTCTGGAAGCCTACAATTAATTCCTTATCGGAGAAATCGGTGTTTGGTGAAATCGGTGTTTATTTTGTGTTTGCTGAAGGCTGATGCAAGTTTAAAAGCTGTCAAAAACGTCATCTGTTTGGTTCGTTGCTATGGTAAATGGGGAGGTTATTAGTGCCCATTTCACTTGCATGGCTGGGTAAGTCTGCACGTCTATACTAATAATAAGTCACATTGCTAACTAGGGATGTAACGGTACATGTATTCATACCGAATGCAATCCATTTTATGTGCGGAACATAGTTAAAATCTTAGTTCCCTCAGGAACGTATTAAGTGGCGGACGGCAAGTGTGCTTAGTCTCTGCCTCGCATTTTGAGTGCATTATCGTTATTATTATTATTTTTAAACTTGAAAACATGTATACAACAATACCAGGGTTTAAACAAAACTAGAGTTAGCGCAGTGTCACTGTAGCTACTCACTCCAGACCGGAAATAAATTTGCATGAAAAAGCTAAAGAATCCATAGCGCTAGCGTTAGCCGCTAACCAGGAAGTGGCTATCGGCTAACGCTAGCGCTATTGACTCTTTACCGTTTTATGTCCAGCTTCAAGAATTTCTCTTAAAAGAAGAATATTTGGTAAAGTATGCTGAAATAAATAGAACAGTTAAGTAGATCATATATTTAGAAAATGAAATAATAAATGTTAAACACACACAAACAATCATCTGTATTACACAAATGGGGTCTAACAAATGTAAACATTCATTCATTCATTCATTCATTTTCTCCCGCTTTTCCGTAATTCGGGTCGCGGGGGCAGCAGTCTAAGCAGACCCCCGCCTTCGACTGCTTCCCAATCCTCACAGCACCGTCCCTTACGGTCCCTCCTGCAGGTGGTGAGCCCACGGGAAGGCGGCCCCACGTCACTCCGACGTCACGGGCCTTGATATTTCCCTCGTAAGGGACCCCCGGAGCATAGAGGGTTAAGGGCCTTGCTCAAGGGCCCAAGAGTGGCAGCTTGGCGATACCGGGGCTTGAACCCCCGACCTTCCGATCGGCAACCCAGCGCCTTAACCGCTGGAGCCACCACTCCCCCCAAATGTAAACAATTGTATTTAATTTTTCCATTTATTTTATTCAATCAATTTAACTGATTACTAAATTAAAACAATATAATAAAAATGTTTTGCATTCATTTGATTTATTCTATTTGATTTTTTTGTTATAAAAAATATTGTACAATTATTGTATGTATTATTTAACTAAGCAGGAATTGTATTTAAAATTGTTTTAAAAATGTAAACTGTTGATGTTCACAAATAATTAGATCTGGAGATAACACACAGAACAGTCTGTGTGGGAATTGTGAGAGTGTAGAGAGAGATCTGATGCACTGTTTAATCTGCTGTGGTTAATGTATATGAGTTTCACCTCCTGATGTTTAATAAAAAGCACGTGTTGATCTTCCGAGCTCCTTGTCGATGTTCAAACTGGCAGAACAAAGCAAAGAAGCCTCGAAAGCATGCAGGGTAGGAACACTGAATCTAGCGTATAACATCACACACATTCAATTATTTAATGTGTTCCACCATAACTTATTGCATACATAATTATTTCATATGATTCCAAATGCAGTGGAACAGTGTGCGTGAGAAAGTCTCCATCTGAGACCTCTGTGTGGTCACAAATAAAAAAAAAAAGAAAGAAAGCGCAATTCAAAGCTGGCTAACGTGTATTTTTAATGTAAATCATATTAAATTTGAATTCATCACGTGTTGTTGGTTTCAGATAACAGTAAATATCCTTCAGTATCCAGCCTTCACTGCTGTAATTCAAGCGTCACATAGTGATTTGTTTTTCGGAAATGTAAACACTTTTTAGTTTGTGGTCTGAGAGAGCATGAACAACATTGTCCTTGTTTTAATTTTAACTATTTATCGCAAAATTAAATAAACTGTCACAACATCACTGTATATAAACCGTCTCCCGCCGAAATCGTCTGAGGACCAAAGATGTCATTTCTTCACATGAATTGGTCTAAACACCACCTTCAAGACATTCTATCAAGAATACAAATGATTAAAATCATGTTACTCTCCTGCTGCTAATAAACCTAATTTGTATGAAGAAGTTCTCTGCAGCTGTGATTTTTAAGTAACACTAACTTTTTTAGCCCTCGGTTGCCCTGTCCGAAAGTTTTTAAGATGTGTTGCGACCACAAAATCCTAAATTACTTATAATTTCTCTAAAATGGTACATTTCCTCAGTTTAAACATTCGATGTGTATTCTATGGTCTGTTATGAATAAAATATGCGTTTCTGAAATATAAAAATCATTGCATACTGTTATTATTTAGATTTGACACAACATCCCCACTTTTTAAGAAATAGGGTTGTATTATGAGACCGTTAGCATTTTCCCAAAATGTAAACAGTGGAATATTTATATATCTATAACATGTTCTTTATGAACATATAGACTTAATTGGAAAAGAAAAAAACAAACCATAAAAAAAAACAAATATACCTTTATAATTTTGTGTAGTCAAGATAACAGTATATTTTAACATTGACTTTCTTCCAACTTTAAATCATTACATCAAATCATGAATTACTTCTGTATTTATTTTATATATATGAGATTAATTAAAAGGGAATTGATATAATATTCAGATCATGTTAGTAAACGTGATAGTTTGAGTTTCGAAAAAAAAAAAAAAAGCATTTTGCAGTTATATCAGTCCTTTTGGTGACACTCAACCTGTTGGTACAACTTTTTGTTCATTTTTATAGTTCTATACTAGTACATATATGATTATAAACGTGAAAAGGGACTTGGGGAATACTTTAGTGGGAATATTTAGTGCGCAATAGTAATGATATTTAACATTTTAAAACTGTACACATTACTGAGCCTACCTAGACTAGAGTTGAGGCCAACATTCAGCGTCGCCTTCGATGATCTACATTTACAGACGTGACATTTCTGCGTGTTGTAGGAGAATAAACACGGACGCTCATGAACTCAGATGAACCTCCAGCCTCGTCTCAATTTGTTGCAGACGCGTCAAACCCCAAATACAACGCAGCACGTAGTCCTGTTTTTGCACGCCGATATTTCCCCCCTCAATATAACTCATATATGGGCCAGTTGCAACTGAAATACCCAAATACAGTAAACAAAAAAAAATACACGCAACATATAAAACCTTACGTTTCACCCTATAGACACTTACTTTGGCGTATGCACAGACGGAAGACCAGCCCTCGCGCACAGCATTCATCCAATTACAGTGAAGGAAATATTGAATGACGCGCGTGTTGTCCAATGGGAATACAGACGCGTTTCCGGTTGTGCTTCTGTTTACCACGGAAAGCCTGAAATGTTTGTGTTCGGGTGTTAATGCGTTTACACAGCGGACCGTAAAAGATCTGAAATACATTTCACGTTTAAGGTAAGAATAAAAGGTAAAAATCGGTTGTGTATTTGGCATTTTAAGATCATGATGTTTCTGGCGATTGCTTTTCTTTTTAAATATAGATATATGTATATATACTCTTTGTATGTTAAGCAGCCGGACAGATTAATCTGATACACACATCAACTGTTCGTTCAGCTGTCGGTAAGATGTGTGTGATGAGGCCCCCACTTCTAACAGTATTGACTGGTTGTTTTTCTGGGCTGATGAACAGATATATGAGAAGCATATCGTTCTTAAAATCCAAACACACATAACCATGTCCCACCTCAATATATTTAACTCATTATTTCTCTATCATTGGTGCATCTTTAATAATTGTTTTATCCTGACCAGGGTTGTAGTGACTCC
The DNA here is from genome assembly GCA_014706435.1 of Silurus glanis. Classification (NCBI taxonomy): domain Eukaryota; kingdom Metazoa; phylum Chordata; class Actinopteri; order Siluriformes; family Siluridae; genus Silurus; species Silurus glanis. The sequence goes on from JAAIIK010000030.1 coordinate 2,929,014, forward strand.
CAAGGGGGGTAATCCACCTAGTTTTTGAGTGATTGAAGGAAACCAGCGAACCAGGAGTAAACCCAAGTAAGAAAATCTAAAAACACACACATATATGCCTATATACATACAAACAAAGTTCACTAATGCTGCATTACAAAATGCAAAAGGTCTGGACTGACCACTCATGCACTCGAACAAAATTGCTGTTTTGAACAAATTGCTGCTATACAGTGTTTATATATACGCTTTATTATTATATGAACAAATCATTTGCACTATTACAAATCTATTGTGAAGGACAGGCTGCTGCAGTGCCACTGTGTCTACTCTCTCAGTGTCCTGTTCTGTTTTGTGCTAAATGTTGCTCATATGCACTTTCCCCAGTTAGTTATTTTATGTGTTACTTTTTGATCATTTATGTCGTCTTATGTAGCACCTCGGTCAGAGGGAACGTTCTTTAATTTCACTGCATACTGCCAGAGGAGGGTATATGGTTGGAATGACAATGAATGCCTATTTGACTTGCATTTGACTCAAGGTTGCAATAATTAGAAGTGAAGTTTGTAATTTTCATGGTCAAACTACGAGTTCCTTCCCAGTTTACAGAGTAACGTCAAGTCAGCATTTCTTTTCAGCATTTTAGGAAAATGTACAATCGTCATCACAACCCAGCCATTAGGGTTGCACAAGCCAGTGCACTCTTAGTGCCGGTCCCAAGCCCGGATAAATGGGGAGGGTTGCGTTAGGAAGATCATCTAGCGTAAAACATGTGCCAAATCAAATATGCGGATAATGTACCGGATCGGTCGAGGCCCGGGTTACCAACGACCGGCACAGGTATCGTTAGCCAACAGGGTACCGGTGGAAATTGGGCTACTGTTGGCCGAAGGAGGAGACGGAAAGGAGGAAGATGTCTACAGAGACGACAGGGAAAGGAGAAATGTAGGAGACTAGAGGTTTGGGTTGGTACTTAAATGTTGGTACTATGACTGGTAAAGGGAGAGAGGTAGCTGATATGATGGAGAGGAGAAAGGTAGATATGTTGTGTGTTCAGGAGACCAAGTGGAAAGGAAGTAAGGCCAGAAACATTGGAGGTGGGTTTAAACTGTTCTATCATGTTGTGGATTGAAAGAGAAATGGTGTAGGGGTGATTCTGAAGGAAGAGTACAGTAAGAGTGTAGTGGAGGTGAAGAGAGTTTCTGATAGAATGATGAACGTGAAGCTGGAAGTTGAAGGCGTGATGATAAATATCATCAGTGCCTATGCTCCACAAGTGGGTTGTGAGGAGGAGCAGAAGGAAAAATTTTTGGAGTGAGTTAGATGAAGTGGTAGATGGTGTACCTAGAAATGAAAGATTGGTTATTGGAGCAAACTTCAATGGCCATGTAGATTAAGGGAACAGAGGTGATGAGGAGGTGATGGGTAGGTATGGCCTTAAGGAGAGGAATGTAGAAGGGCAGATGGTGGTAGATTTTGATAAAAGAATGAAAATGGCAGTGGTGAACACTTATTTTAAGAAGAAGGAGGAGCATAGGGTGACGTATAAGAGTGGAGGAAGGTGCACACAGGTGGACTATGTTTTATATAGGAGATGCAACCTGAAGGAGATTGGAAACTGTAAGGTGTTGGCAGGGGACAGTGTAGCTAGACAGCATTGAGTGGTGGTTTTGGAGGTTAAGAAGAGGAGGCGAGTGAGAACTGAAAGAGGAAGACTGTAGTGTGAGATTCAGGGAAAAGGTCAGACAGGGGCTCGGATGGAGATGGAAATGTGTTGACTAGTGAGGTAAGTGTGTTGAGAAGATGGAGGGAATATTTTGAGCAGCTATGAATGAGGAAAATGAGAGAGAAGGTTGGGTGGTGTAGAGATGGTGAAGCAGGAAGTGGATAGGATTAGTAAGGAGGAAGTGAGAGCAGCTATTAAGAGGATGAAGAGTAGAAAGTCGGTAGGCTTGGAGATGTTTAGGAGAGATGGCAGTGGAGTTTTTAACCAGATTGTTCAACAAGATTTTGGAAGGTGAGAAGATGCCTGAGAAATGGACAAAGAGTGTGATGGTACCGATCTTTAAGAATATAGGAGATGTGCAGACCTGCAGTAACTACAGGGGGATAAAGTTGCTCAGTCACATTATGAAGTTATGGGAAAGAGTAGTGGAAGCCAGGCTGAGAGAAGAGCTGACCATCTGTGAGCAACAGTATGGTTTCATGCCGAGGATGAGCACCACAGACGCATTATTTGCTTTGAGAATGTTGATGGAGAAGTATAGAGAAGGTCAGAAGGAGTTGCATTGTGTGTTTGTGGATTTAGAGAAAGCGTACGACAGGGTGCCGAGAGAGGAGTTGTGGTATTGTATGAGGAAGTCTGGTGTGTCAGAGAAGTATGTGAGGGTGGTGCAGGACATGTATGAGGACAGTGTGACAGCAGTGAAGTGTGCAGTAGGAACGACAGACTGGTTCAAGGTGGAGGTTGGACTGCATCAAGGATCGGCTCTGAGCCCTTTCCTGTTGCAGTGGCGATGGACAGGTTGACGGACGAGGTCAGACAGGAGTCTCCGTGGACTATGGTGTTCGCCGAAGATATTGTGATTTGTGGTGAGAGTAAGGAGCAGGTTGAGAAGAGCCTGGAGAGGTGGAGGTATGCACTGGAGAGAAGGGGAATGAAAGTCAGTAGGAGTAAAACAGAGTACATGTGTGTGAATGAGAGGGAGGGCAGTGGAGTGGTGCGGTTGCAGGGAAAAGAGGTGGAGAAGTCAAGTCAAGTCAAGAGGCTTTTATTGTCATTTCTACTATACACAGTGGTACACAGTACACAGTAAAAACGAGACAACGTTCCTCCGGAACCCTGGTGCTACACTAAACAATAACATAAAGCTACAACACAACACAAGCTACATAAAGTGCAGAAGTTGAAGGAGTTCAGGTACCTGGGGTCAACAGTGCACAGTAATGGAGAATGTGTTAGAGAAGTGAAGAAAAGTGTGCAGGCAGGGTGGAGTGGGTGGAGAAGAGTGGCAGGAGTGATTTGTGATAGAAGAGTATCTGTCAGAGTGAAAGGGAAAGTTTATAGGACTGTGGTGAGACCTGCGATGTTATATGGTTTAGAGACAGTGGCATTGAGTAAAAGACAGGAGGTGGAGCTGGAGGTAGCAGAGCAGAAGAGGTTGAGATCGATGGACAGGATTAGAAATGAGTTTATTAGAGGGACATCGCATGTAGGATGTTTTGGAGACAAGGTGAGGGAGGCGCGATTGAGATGGTTTGGACATGTACAGAGGAGGACCTGGGTTATATCGGTAGGAGAATACTGAGGATGGAGCTGCCAGGAAGGAGGAAAAGAGAAAGACCACGAAGGAGGTTTATGGATGTGGTGAGGGAAGACATGCTGGTAGTTGGTTTGAAAGAGGCTGATATAGAGGACGGGGGGGGTATGGAGATGGATGATTCGCTGTGGCGACTCCTAATGGGAGAAGCTGAAAGAAGAAGAAGATACATTCGTCATGACAGTTAGATGGCTAGCTTATTGCAAACTTGACTATTCCACATCTATGTCATATGTCAATTGTAAGGATCTGAGTGATTTTCACAAGGGCCAAATGTGATGGCTCGAGGACTTTGTCAGTGCCAGTCTTGTGAGGTGTTCCCAGAATGCAGTGGTTTGTACCTAACAAATCAAGGAAGGTTCAAGGAAGGACAACTGGTAAACTGGCAAGTAGATCACAAGAGTGAAGACTAGCTCTCTCCTGATTTTATGGAGGAGCTAATGTAGCAGAAAGAAGCTGAAAAATATATTCCGGATATAAAAGGCAGGGAGGGAGGTCAGACTGCACATGCATGACACTTTCCTGTGCACCTACATTGAGCATGTGATCACCAAAACTGGACCATGGATCAATGGAAAATGTCAGTTTCGTCAGATGAATCAGATTTACTTCGAGATCATGATGTTGGAATGGTGTGCGTATGTCTATAGTTTTTCTGGAGAAAAGGTGGCAACAGGATGCACAATAAGGAAGAAGAAAAGGTGGAAGCATGATGCCCTGGGCAAAGTTCTGCTGGGAAACCTTCGTTTCATGTGGATTTTAGATTTGATACGTACCGCCTACCTAAACATTAGTAGACCTCTTCATGGCAATGGTATTCCCTAATGGCATCCTCTTTCAGCAGGATAGTGGCCCCTGTCAGACTGCACCAATAGCTCAGGAATTGCTTGCAGAACATAACAAGTGTTCAAGGTGATGACTTGGTCTCCAAATCCCCCCTGGTGTCAATTGGATCAAGCATCTGTGAAATGTGCCATGAAAAGAGAAAGAGGCTTTTACTTGTCCTATATACACTTCCCAGCTTGTCAGGAAGCTGAGGTCAGAGCACAGGGTCAGCTGTGATACATGGCACCTCAAGCAGAGGGGGTTAAGGATCTTGCTCAAGGCCCTAGACAGTGGCAGCTTGTCACTCAAGGAGTGTAGCTCTAATTAATGTGGGGTTTTGCATGAGTTTCCTCCCTGGTTTCTTCCAGTTGTTCAAAACATGCATGTAAAATGATTGCAGTGTCCCCTGGTGTGAATAAGTCTGTGTGCGCTTATATGCATGTATTATCTCATTAAATGAGAAACCATTTTACTGCTGCTAAGGATTTCTTCCAATTATGGTGGATGGTATCATTTAGAAACCATAAAGCTGACTTTGGACTTACTGTTAATATGAACACTTAGGACTAGAATCACTGTGAACAGTTAACAATGATTGAATGACAATGAACAGACATCCAGATGAGGATGGGTTACCTTTTGAGTCTGGTTCCTCTCATGGTTTTTTTCCTTATATTGTCTCAGGGAATTTTTCCTTCCCACATTTGCCACTGGTTTGCTTAAATTGATAAAAAAAAAAGAATTTATGAATGTAAAATTGATATTGATATGTTCATTTTTGCAAAGCTGCTTTGTGTCAATGTCTATTGTTAAAACGTACTACACGAGTAAAAAAAACACAATCGAATCGAATGCAAAGTTCCCTATGATGAATTGGCGTCCCATATAGGGTGAGTTTTTTTCCGTGTCCAGTCTAGCTCCAGCCTCACTTTGACCCTGACCAAGATAAAGTGGTTGCTAAGAAAAGTCAGAGTGTGACAGGTCATTTTTCTGACCCAGAAATGAGGTCTGAGTTGTCACCTTTTCCTATATATTCACTATAGGCATCAATCATTGTAGGACTGCAAAAAAAAACAAAAAAAAAAACAAAGGAAATTCACACATGTGAACAGTCAAGCTCACTGCTATTGCTATTTCATTGCAATTACAGTTTGCCTCATGGGTAGGAGTTATGAAAGAAAATGACTGCTCCCTCAATTCAAGCTCTGACTCTCGCTGACAAAACACCGAGGCAGATCTCTTAGAAAACCACCTACAACCAGTAACCGAAACACTGTTATGAAATATAGAAATCTTCTGATTATCATTAGGAATAACACTATGATACAAGATGTATCCTGATCAACAGGGATCAGCAGACAATATAGATAGATGCAAATTATGGAATGAAAGTAAATCAAACCAATTCAGTATACTCTAAGGCTGTTCGATTCCTATTTCATGCTCTGTATGCTTCCACATCTGCTCCTGCTGCATAGTGTGTAAGAAGAGCTAGAGCTCGTAATGAATATTAAACAAAAATCATGATGCGCTCCTGAGAAAAGAATTTGTCTTGTCAGTATTTTGCGATTTGAGACATCGAAATTACATTTCCTGCCAGAATCCTCATGATATTTAAATTCATCATATGATAATGTGTTGCATTCCTTTACTGTGCATGTAATGTTTTCAGCAGAGATGGTAAAAGTACACAAAAGTTGAAGTACTGACTATACTTTTTCACTCAAGTAAAAGTAAAGAAGTTTGAACTCTGACTTGTACTTAAGTAAAAAGTAGCCTTTACTACTACCTGTTTTAGTGTCATGCTGGAAACTGGATCTCACATCATATTAATATATTAATACAAAATAATCTCATATTTTGTTACCTAATGAATGTAACCAGGTTGAACATCCACCATATAGAACACAAGCAGAGCAAAGATGATGAAGATCAGGAATGTGTCTGTTCTCAGTCATGTTTTCATCGCTGACACCCTCTGTCTCATCCACGTTAACCCCAAACTTCTTGTTTCCTTCTTTATTGCTCGTTGTTCGCTTCGTAAACTTGCCTACGTCTGTGGTGTGCGAGAGCCAGAAAATGATATACCAGTGGTTGGTTGAAAAATGGAAAGAAGGAGGTTGATAGGCTGAAAACAGTGCACAATAAGAAGAAAAAATAAATAGTAAAGTACTGATAGAGGAAAAATCCATTTAGGTACAGTAATGAAGTATTTGTACTTCATTATTTCCCACCTCTGGTTGTGAGAGTCTTGACCATGAGCTGACATTTAGACTATTTGAGCAGTGTTTTTGTTTCATTTGTATTGGAGAGATAAACTGATCAATGCTACCGAGAAGTTAACAGAAGTAAGCATTGAAATGCAGTTTGTCCAACCTTGTTTTGCTATGTTCCTCCTACACTCTTGATCTAAATGAAGTGAGGTTAAATCCTCAGGGAATCCCTTCCAGAGCTTTTGGATTATAACACAAGTATATTGAATGAACATGTGTGGTGCAGCAGGTAATTCGTTTTTGTGTTCCTAAACAAAAGTTTTTGAAATCTTATCTGCACATTTAAAATGCAGGGTCTTTTCTGTTTGGTTCCAGGAACTCCATCCTATCCTTTACAAAAGTGCAGCAGCAGTTTGTGGACATCATTCTAACTTGCTTTAAACTGAACTTTAAATGAACTAGGCCTAAAATCCCATCACAATTGCTGGCTGTAATTACTGAGTCTGCAATTGTTGTTTTTTAACAGCTAGGTTCAATCTAGCTGAGACATGAGTGATGATTCCGAAAGTTTCCAAAGCCGTTCCAGCGGTGATTTGTGGTCGGAGATCTGCTCCGATCTGCCTGAGCCACCGGAGCATGGCACGGCTGGTGAACACTTCACAGATTCATTCCAGCCTCAGTGCTCTGTGACCAACCAGAACAACAATACTTCAACTAGTAGCTTTAATTCTTCTACTCAGTGGGAACCCATGGCAGACTCCGCAGTCTACATCGCCAGCTTAGGTATGGGAACATATGTTTCGACTTAGTTTGATGCTAATAGACTTTCAAAAATGGTCAACAATTAAGGAAATGTGTTTACCTTGCAGAGAACCGTTTGAAAAAGATTAAAGGTCAAGCAAATGAGGTCACATCAAGGGAAATGCTGCGCTCTTTGTCACAGGCCAAAAAGGAGTGTTGGGACAGGTTCCTCCATGATCCCCAGACTTCAGAGTTATTCCAGGACGGAGATCTGGATCAGAGGCAAGTGAAAACATCAGTTTTTGTCATCACTATGGCCAGTGCTACTTAATATGTTTTTATCACCTGATCTTATATTGTGTTTATTAGATTATTTGTCAATGGTATACAAATATGTATATTACAAGGCTGATGAAAATCCATGCTTGAAGTAATATTTAGTTCCTTATGTCTTCCTTGGCAGTGCTTTGGAGCAGCTGAAGCGCTGGTTGTCTCCAGAGCGTGTAGCAATCAGCGCAGAAGAGCTGGAGTACCTCCTCTTGCCATCTAAAAGCAGAGAGAGGGACTCAAACAACCCATCCAGCACAGGCTATTCCACAGAAGAGCAGGACGAGGAAGAATGCTCAAGTCCCGAGAAATAAGTCACATTATTCCCCCAAAAGACTGTAGCCACGTGACCAGCAGATGGCCATGTACTTGAGGTTCAGTGAGGCTATAATGTTGAGATTCAAACCATACAGTGTTTTAAAGAAATAGCAAATGGAGAAACTTAAGCATTTTGATCTGCAGAATGATTTAGAGGTCACGATATTGACCAGTATTATATTTGTGTTTAAATGCTTAATTGAAAACCTTCATTCTGTCTGGCTTTTACTACTAGGTTTTCATGGTAACCTGAAATCAAACCATCCTTTTTGCCCTGCTGATTTCCTTTGATCTTTCATCTAATCTACTTTAAATTTTGAACTTTTTTTTTTTTTTTTTTTGTATTGTCACATGCATGCACTACCACAGAGAACAATTGTTGCCAGTTGAATTTCCTTGGGCAGATGAGTTTTAAAGACGAACTCCACACTCAGATTTATTAAATATGTTCATACTAAAAGATCGGAAAAGTGCTTGGCAATTTTTTGCATTGATTTCTTGTTTGGTGCAGCATTTTCAGATTTCTGCGAGAAGTTCGTGTCCTGTGAGAAGCTGATGTCATGTGATGACGTTGCCAGTGCAGTCACAATAGCGTTTTTTTAACGAGTAGATTTTTCAGCTTCTGTGACCATTATGTTAATTAGATATTATATTATATTGCATTATATTGACTGATGGCAGAGACTCAACTCTGTTGATTAGCCATGAAGTACAATGATGTGATGTGATTAGTATTATATTTACAGCTCTGGAAGCTTTGTGAGCAAGAAACTGTTATCCAAAGTGAAATTTGATCAACCTATTGAGGGGGGTCCATTATGAATTTCATAAAACTTGGATGCCACTGAAGATGTTCAATGCTAAGTATAGAGAATAAGTATGATAGACGTTTTCTTTAAGATGTGCTTCTCCTTAATTTGAATAAAGGCCTGAGGATACACTGCTCACGTTTGGATAATAATACATATAAAGATTAATATTCACTTTGTATGACTTTAGCCTGCAAAATAATCACCAGTAGATGTCAGTAGGTTGTTGCTCTTTCTTTCTCTGTTTCTTTGAAAATTTTCACCCTTGTTTTTACTAAGTTGTACGTGTAGAAACATGTTTACAGTCTGAAATTACACTCATCCAACAAGCACTACACATTTTTTGCCTCTATTTTGTTTTGTTGGCACGGCATGAACAAAGATCGTTAGAACAAAATATCCTTCCAAAAGCATAGGAGTGTAACGCTACCTGACTGAGCATTATATTACTTACAGATACAACTATTAAAGAAATTAAAAAAAAGCCCAGGAGAAAGCTATTGGGCTCGTTTTCAGCTGCATATTACTGATGGCATTTCAATGAACCCTTTCCCACAGTATAACAGCGTTTCGTTCCTCTGACAGAGGGCATTTAGGATGTTTTTAATCAGTAGAAACTAATTGTTTTTTTTGCCGCAAGTCTGTTATATGATTATTCAGGACACTGTTGGGTGTCAGTGTATAGAGCATGGTGATGTGTTTAGGTAGGTGTGCAGAGGAAAGGGAAAGGGGGTGGGTGGAACAATTCAAACCTTCCAAAATAACATTTGTGCACAGCACAATGAAAGCTTTTCAATTTTAAAACACCATATACAACTGCTACAATCAATACTTATAACATCATTTCAACTTAGCAGGCTCGGTGAAAAAAAATTTATTTCTTATAAAAACGTACATTTCTGATGAGCTCTTAATTAGCATAAAAAAGAAAACACAAAAATAAATAATTACTTTAATAAAAAAAGAGTTCAGGTATGTCACATTTGTATAACTAATTCAGTACGACAGTACAGCAGTCTTGTGCGTGCTAAATGTTCAAAATTGTCACGATCGCCATTGTAGTGCTGCTTTTTACACTATATCTATAACAAATTAGTTTCAAGTAACTGCCATACTAATGTTAAGAAATTGACATTTCTGACAAAAAAAAGCTTTCTTTTTGCCTCATTAACGAAATTAGTCACCACAAAACTGGACCATTTTCATGGGTTTTGCCTTGGCAATGCACAGACTAACTGACAGACAGACTGAATGATTGACTGAAGGAATGATTAACCCTAACCCGAAATGATTAACCCTAACCCTAACCCTGATTGACTAATTGGCTGATAGATTGACTGATTGATAGTGTGAGAGATTGGCTGAATGAAAGATTGACTGATTGATAGTGTGACTGACTGACTGACTGACTGATTAGCTGATTGAAAGATTGTCTGACTGATTGACTGATTAAATGACTGACTGATTGTCTGGCTGATTGAATGATTGACTGACTAATTGGCTAACTGATTAATTGACTGACTGACTGATTGGCTGATTGAATGATTGACTGACTGACTGACTGTGTGAATGATTGGCTGACTGATTGACTGTCTGACTGATTGGCTAACTGAGTAAGTAGCTGACTGATTGGTTGGTTGATTGATTGATTGATTGATTGATTGGCTGAATGACTGACTGATTGGATGACTGACAGACTGACTGACAGACTGATTAGCTGATTATCTGACTGATTGGCTGACTGACTGACTTATTGACTGTCTGATTGGCTGATTGATTGTCTGATTTACTGACTGGCTGACTGATCGATTGACTGGCTGACAGATTGATCGATTGACTGACAGGCCATTATAGGCAAGATCAGTATAATTAATTTATTTACTATATATATATATATATATATATATATATATATATATATATATATATAGTCTCAGTATAAGAAACTACGCCTAGAATTGGACATTTACGTAATTGTGCACACTTGAACACCGCTGTATAATGTCATTTGTTTTATTTGAATTGATACGGTTCAAAGCATAAAAAAGATGGCCTTTAGACAGTGTGGGTGCCTTTAGCTTCAAATACTTGACGATGACAATGCTTTTGTCAAACAAAATTTGGAGTTGGCTACACCAGGGCCATTTAGCAGGTATACAATTACGTTGCCATTTTGCATGTATTTAGTTTATATATAGCTGTTAATAGCTGTTTTTTGATTACATAATGGCTGACGAATCTGATTTGGTTGCAGATATACTTACAAGGCTATTTTAAAACGGACTTGTCAAGATAAGCTCTACTCCATGGCGAAAGGTCAGCCAAAACAGTTAAAAACAGTTGTTAAGCTTTTTCAAGAACCATTTTTACTTTTTTGTATTCTTTCCTGTAGAATTTGCACAAAAATGAACAATTTGCCATAATTTCAAATACCCAGGAAAACCATAATCCCTGGTATTTCTGTTGTTGTGGAACTCGTAAAGTACTACAAAAATGCAACCAAGGAAAATTTTGGGGGTGGATTGTTTATTTTGTATTTTTTAATGAAGTTAATATTAAGATGATGATGGAAGCGGCCGCTGCAGCTGTGGCTGCAGTGAAAGGAGATTTGTTTAATTGTGTTCATAGGGTTTCTTGTTTTAGTAATGACATTCATTCTTGATGCTTGAGAGACCTGGCAGTGCTCTGTTATACTGCATTTCTGTATATTATTGATTTTCTTCTTCAACTGTAGAGTCATAATGATGATATTAAGAGGTGGGTTGATTCAAGTAGAACACAGCTGAAGGTCTAGGTGTGAAATGCATGGCCCGCTACTGTAGCTGTGGACCGGTACTGGACCACCGGTACTGGACCATGGATCATTTGGAACCAGGCCACATAGAAAGAATAATTTTATTAAAAAAAAATCAAATTAATCTGATTCTGCATTATCGGGAGCTGAGTTACATTTTCATTATATACGTAATTAAATTCATAATTAAATCATATATGGATAATAGTCAAATAATATGTACGTTATTGCGCGTTAATGGAATGAAAAATACTCGGATAAAGTACAGCTGCGTAACGATGCTACGACTATACGCTCATTAGGTACAGCGATGGTTACAACATCTGGCTGTAATATATAATGCAAATAAAGTGGCTACAGAGGCTGGTCCTCTCTCACTTCCAGAGCAATGACGTAGACAATAGAGAAGGTGTGTGTGTGTGTGTGTGTGTGTGTGTGTGTGTGTTTGGGGGGGGAAGCTGGCGCGTGTGAGTGACCGCGCGCGCGCGCTCTATCCATCCTCCAGTCTGCTGTGGAGCGACAGGAGAAGAGAGCAGCTTCAGGTGAACGACCACTGACCGAACAGCTTCACAGGCAAAATCAGCCAATATTTTCTTTTCGAGCTTTGACCTTTTGTTTTATTACTAAAAGATATAAAAGCTGAACAAAGTCGTGTTTTACAGTGAACTTATTTGGGGCTCTTCCACTGTCTGATTGAGATGTGATCAACTCGACAGAAAAAGGTAACTGTTGCGTTCCCTGATTACATAATGATGTGAATTACATCTGTAATTGCAATTACATCTGTAAAAAAAAAAAAAAATAACAAATCTAATAAATATTTTTCTACTGAAATTTCAAGGATTGCATGTATTATGTAGCCTACATTGTGTAATTTCAAGCTTAAATTGAATCATGGCTACAGGTGATGCCTTCACTCTGAACTCTCAGTTCTTATTATATTGCAGTACATTGTTTGCCTGATTATGTAAATACTTATACATGACCAAATATGCAAAAGGTTACATTTTGAAATGTTAGATTTTTCTATAGCAGTAGCAGTAGTAATTCTCTAGAAATGACATTAGAAAATGTAATAATTTGCACATGCTGTGATAATATTTAATATTCTGAAAACATGTTAATGTATAATTATGGTTCTAGGAAATATTATGTTATTAGTGCATCATATAATTATCTAAGACAGACATTCTCAAAGTGGGGTCCCTCCAGGGTTTGTGATTCTTTTATTTGTTACACAGTGCAAATAACAGCCTTCCTTTATCCAGGTTATTAGGTTAGTATTGAGTTCTTATAATATTTATCGTGGTTATTTGAATTGAACGCCTCAATATCTTCTCAATAACTTAACATCCAATTCAATCTAAATACAATTAAGACCTCTCTAATGTCTCCTGTCGACGGAAACCTTGTGAATTAAAAGCTTTATGGCTCCAATGTACACGTTTAATTAAAGAGCCGAATATTTGACTAGTTGATTTATGGTTATAAACCTGTACTTGGGAGTTTATTGTATTTGTTTGAATTTATTGTACAGTTCAATGAGTCTCTGTTTGCAATACCTTTGAGAGCTCTTGCTTTATGCCACTGTGGAGGTGCTTTCCCTGTAGCTGTGGATAGATGTTCAGCATTCATGCACAGAATGCGCTACAGTGTGGGTCTGTTAATCTGTAACAAATGAACCCTATTCACCAATTTCAGGCTTTGAAAAACTCTTCATTATGCACCAACCCTATTTCATAAATGTCAAGTACCTCCTTTTTTTCATTAAGATGTTTTTCTGAGCCGGCGCACCTAATTTGTTTCCATTAACTCTCTAGTTGTGTTCAAATTCGACGAATCATTTATGGGTCTGTTTTGCTTTATCATATTGGTTCTGCGGTTGGATTTACGTAAGACTTGACATGCTTATGGCCACCTTCCTAAGCACAATAAAATTCTGATAAATGCATTCATTTGATTCAATTCAAAGTTGATTAAAAGTTTGCACATACATGGTTACTAAAACCCTGCAGCCAGAAATCCTGCATTATTACCTTTTGTGTACGTATGAACACCCATTTTGTGCCAAATAGACATTGCTAAGTAAACCTTTGGTGTCAAGTGTGTCTTGGGGCTACATTGTGATCTGATCTACTTAATCCACTTTCAGAGGTGACTATGCAACATTTGTAGTGTCTGTTGTTGTGTCAACAACCAGGGTAGAGGAGATATTTTCTCAAATATTGCCACTTAAAATTACTTGGGAAAAAAAATGATGTTGAAGTAACTGTGTACTAAGAACAGGAATATTACTTATTTACACAGACCAGCCATTTTCAAGTAATAGTTCAACTGTCTTTGTTGGACACCTTTTCTGCTATTCTTGCCTGGGGGAGTCAGGTTCGATAATTCAGCTTCTACTAATCTGCAGGTGGATGTCATCTAAACACATCTGACTAGACCTCTGAATATTGATCTTCGTTTTTAAAACATAAATGATTACTTTGAAAAGAAGTAATACATTTTAAGAATGAAAGCATGAGCATTTCTTTGCAATGGCCACTCAACCACATTTTGTTTAAGGAATACCTGAATACATGATGAAAAATACCTAAATACATGGTCCCTGTGGTTTGCTTGACTTGGCTGAATGCAAGGGTGAGAATAAAGCATTAATGAAGGCTAAATTTATTGATTTTGCAGCACATGGGAAAGCCTTTAGGATTCTTAAAATCCAGTATTTCTTGGCTTTTTTTTAAATACAGGTCTTAATTATTTAACTGATAGTAATGGCAATCATTATAGGTTAGGACAATTAATGAAATCTCTAAGAGGACTGTGAAAAAATGTAACCTGGCTCAACTAATAATTAAAGCTTAATTTGTAGTGTGCCAAATTACTATTTTAGAACAGCTAATCTACACTCACCTTCTAATTTATTACAAAACGCCTGTTCATTTATGAAGTTTTGTAATTATCCAATCATGCGGCAGTAGCACAAATTAAAAAATTATGCAACTACATGTCAAGAGCTTTAGATAATGTTCATACCAAACATGAGAATAACAAAAAAAGTGTGATCTGTGTGATTGTAGTTGGGGCATGGTTGGGAAAAAAAAACAACAAAAAATATACTGTGTGTGGAGAGAGTGCAGGCTGAAACACCTTTTTGATAAGAGAGATCAGCGGCGAATCACCAGACTGGTAGATGTGCTCAAGAGAGGACCACATCAGGTTCTACTCTTGACAGCAAAGAGCAGAATCCGAGGCTATTATGGGCACAGACTCACAGACACTGGACAGTGGAAAAAGCCAGAGTGATTTTTATTCTAATCTGACTGTCCAGTTTGGGTGAGTCCGTGTCCATGTGAGCTTCAGATTCATGTTTTTGGCCAACCTGACAGCTCAAACCAATTTGACCATTTACTTACCAACCTCTCATCAATAAGGTGTTTCAACCCACAGAACTGTCATCCACTCAGTGTTTGGTTTATGCTTTATAGATATTATATATACCCTACGACTTCTTCTAAGACTTCAGTCAATCAGCTTGTAATAGGTTTTATAATTATCTCCCAGCCTAGACCATGTCTAAAACTGCTGATCAAGTAAATTTAGGATGCAGAGAGTATACCACTGTGTCCCACATGGGTTAATATTGGGTCTAAATTTATATACTGTATATCTAAATATTTCATTTGTTTCATATGTATGTTGCTGCCATCATGTCGTGCTAGGCTATTTCAAACCTGGACGATGATTTTTACATTATGCACAAGATATAATTATACTAAGATCTATTTTTACATTCTGTTCGAGAGATCATGGGAATACTATTTATGACATAGGCATTGCTTCAATACTGAAATCTTTAGAATCAATATTTCACAGTCCCCTGCTTTATTAAAAGTCACAGAAGCGATAAACATGACTGTGATCTTCACTGGCCATCTGCAGGTCATTCAGTTCCTTGCTTTTGTATACAGGGCTTCACTGGGAAAACAGCCAATATACTTGTCCATATTAGTGGATTACAGAAATAATGAATGCAGCAAAAATCAAATCACTGGAATGTTCTCCTGTTTCGAGCATGTAGAAGAAAACCTAGGAAACGATTTTTCTATTCTTAGCCCTTGCCAATAGAATGAAATAGAGAGCACAGTAAAACATCATTGTCTGGTATGAAAGTCATTTTAGGTTAACCTTAACGAATTGTCAAAGAAGTAATCTCGTTTTAGTTATCTACAGTAACATATTTATCATGGTCAGTCTTGCGGTGGATCCAAAGCCTATCCCTGGATGACTGAGCACAAGTCAGTACACAAAAGACTTTTGTAAGTCGCTCTGGACAAGGGCATCTTCTAAATGCTATAAATGTAAATGCAAATGTACACACTGGATGAGAAAGCCATCCATCACAAGGCACCATGCACACATATTCACAAACTAATTCACACTTAGGTGTAAATTGGATTAGCCATCCCTTCTAGCTGCATGCAGAGACAAAAAATATTACAGTTTTTCTCAGCTGCTTTGAAACATTTCTGGAATCATTCCTAATATTTGCAAACCAGAAAGTGCATTCTCGAAACAATTTGTACGAACATCACAACACATTGAATTTCTTGCCAAAGCCTGTACTTTTCTTAAACTCCACAGTTCATCTCTCAAAAGTAAGTATTTGTGTCAATGAACATATCTTTCCCATCAATATGAAAAGTCCTTTTGTCATTGTTTACAAACAAGATCATCAAAACGTTTAGCCATGTTGTCAGTATGATGGCGCACAGTTTCAGGATTTCTTGATATAAACTACAATTTGGATTGCAGTGATTGAAAATGCACAAAAATTTGACTTGCTTCTGTACGGCATCTATGGATTTCAGCAGCACAAATTCATTTATTTGATTGCATATTTGATTCATAATGATTGCAAGAGACCGGACAGGATTCACACTTTTACTGTACTGTGCAAGTGTTCCTTCGTTCGTTTCTCGGTTCTTCTTCTATTTTCAGAAATTGTAATTCTGTCTGTCACCAATTGAAGGTGCTCAAGATTCACCTTTGACCTATTTTAGAGAACTAGTTGATTATTGGTTGATCTGATGCCAAACACTCGCCTACATTAGTGACATTCAAAATTCATCTGCACAATTCATCAATTCAAGACACTTTTACAAACGAAAGTTTAATAGAAATTTTTGATGACAGATGATGACAACTGGTTTAACCATTTTGCATTCGATGACTTATGCAAACTGATGCTGAGATGTTTTGGGGTTAAACCTGTATAATATATATTGATCGACACGACAGAAACAACTGATAATGTAGGAAACAGCAGACACTTGATTAAATGAATGTAAAAAAAAAGCATTCACAATTTGATCAAAGCAACAAGAAATGTTTTTATGATGAGCACAAGTGACTAAATGATGTGGAGGTTGAACAAGTAGTTTTGAGAATTTCATTTCTGATCTGAGAAACGCTCCAAAGCAACTGAGAAAAGCTGTAAGATTTATTCTGCATAAAATTTGAACGAGTGTTGTTGTATCGCATTTTTATGACTGACTGTATGTTGTATATATGAGATTAACTCATGTTCTCAAATACCTTACATGTGCTGGGATAGATACACTTACTCTGTTATTCTGTTATTTAACACTTTTTCTTGTTTAATGTTTAAAGCCATTTATGCTTACAAGGCCACCAACTGCTCGTCACATCTGAAAATAGAAGTCTAAGTATAGATTGTCCTGCTTCTCAATAACTGAATGAATTGCAAGGGATTTTTATCTTGATTGCATATGCTCATGGCATGGCATATATATAATATATATAAACAACAAAAGACTGCTTTGTCACAAAACCCAATTATAAGTGGTCACTGGAGACACGTTCAATACACACAAAATGCCAGGTGTAAGCGGATTTCTGTCTCAAATGTCTACTTGCTATTTAATCATCAGTGGTGAATGTTAATAATAGGTGAGGACAGGGCTCACATGTCTGTCTAGTGGGCTAGTACACCCCCGCTTAAACAGTAACCACACTTTCCACAAAAACCTTCAAAGACTTTAGTCACTGGTGTTGGAAAAAAAAAGTGAGTTTAAGTTGATTGAAGCTGGTTGAATGCTATAATACAGCATGGAGTAATAATACATTTTTGTAATTTTTTATAATAATTTGCACCAACTTAAAAGGCTAGCACAGCCAGAACTCAAACGTTTCTCATGTCCTTAGCTCTGGCTCGTCTGAAGAACAGAATTGTGTTCTTTAAATGTACAGCTTTTATTTGATTAAAAAGAAATGCTGAATTGCCTCATTCCAACCTTTTGATGCAGTTTTTTTAGCTATTAAAGTTGGAGAAAGTGTGATCAATTGGTCCATTATTCTAAAACGTTCACCATCTTTCATTTCATTTCATTTCATATTATTTATTTGACAGGGACAATGCAACATACATAGTGTCAAAGCAAGCTTGTCACTGAAATGCTACATAAAAAGTTTATAGCAAATGCTAATTTAATTTAGGCAGCAATTGATTTTTGTTTTTAAAGAGGCTTACAATTTTGAAACATCGATCATCAGCTTTTTATTTAAGGTTTTTTGTATCTAAGGTTTTTTTTTTGCATAGCACCATAATGTTCCTTATCAGGCTATGTAGGTTTAAAAATGGCAAATAGATGCTGCTTTTTATAAACCTCTCAGTGATCAAGCGTCTTCTAAGGAACACAATGCAGCCATCAAAAGGTATTTCAAAAGGTAATTCAAAAGTAACAGAAAGTATAAAACAAGCACATATAGCAGTTGTTTCTTTCCATTTTACTGTTAACGGAATGCCATGTGGTATATGTATCTGCATGTGCTGCCATATAATACCTATACACTTATTTACAACAGGTCAAAGGTTTGGTGAACATGGACTCCCTCCTGAATGAAACTTCGGAGAACACAACCTTCAGCGTGTCTCCTCCATCTCTCTCCTCTTTCAATGGACTGAACCTCCTGATGGAATTAAAGATGCTCTTTGTGCCTCTCTACGCTATGCTAGTCCTAGTAGCCTGCTGTGGAAATCTCTTCCTCCTTTTCCTCATTGGATTGAACAGGAAGCTTCACAGCACAACAAACTTCTTGATTGGAAACTTGGCCCTGGCCGACTTGGTGATGTGTCTTTTCTGTGTGCCCCTGACTGTATTTTATGCCTTTGATGAGCGTGGCTGGGTTTTTGGGCATTTTATGTGCCGTTTTGTATCGCTTATGCAGACTGCAACTGTCTTTGCGGCAGTTCTGTCTCTGACCGCCATAGCAGTGGACCGATACATTGTGGTTGCTTATCCTATCCGTCGACGTGTAGGCCGCCATTTTTGCGCTGGCCTGGTTTTGAGCATATGGTTTTGTGCCCTGGTAATGTCCATCCCAGCCACTCTGCACACTATGTATTTGGATTTAAGCGCTGCTGGTCATCACATGGCTGTGTGTGAGGAGTTCTGGCAAGAGCAGGAGCTTGGTCGGCTCATCTACTCGTGCTTCTTTTTGCTCCTTTCTTATTTCGTTCCTCTTGCAGCTGTGTCTATATCCTACTGTGCCATTTCGTGCCACCTCCAGCACAGGGCCACACAGCGACTCATAGCTGCCATTCCCTCCAATCAGGAGAAATGGGGCCGTAAAAGGCGCAAGACCTTTCGCCTGCTGCTGATATCGGTGCTGTGCTTTGCATTCTCCTGGCTCCCCTTGCAGGTGGTCAACCTCATCCGTGACCTGGACACTGACTTTGTTATCTTGAGCAAGAGTCATATCAATGTGATTCAGGTCTCCTGCCATTTGTTAGCCATGAGCTCGGCATGCTTTAACCCTTTTATCTACGCATCTCTGCATGACAAGTTTTTGTCCTATTTGTGCCGCCACATGTTCCGGAGGCGCAGACAATCTAAGGCCCAGAGTAGCTCCACCACCTCCAGCCGCTTACCACGCCAACACACCAACTCCACCCTATCTGCAATTCCTATGGCTGTAAGCAAGACACTGCAAGAGGAAATTTAGTCAGTTATGCGTTCCTAGAAATGGTACTTCCCCCTAACAAGTTGTCACCATGTTTACGTTGATGTGTGCTGTACTGTACTGTACTGTAGGATGGAAGTTGTATATACAAATGCTGTGCAAAGCCTGCCAAACATATTCTCAAGAGTAACAGTATATAGTAATAGTAAGCTGTCCTGTATATGTTATTAACACTCAAAGCAATGCTATGACTGTTTAAGAACACATGGCTATGCGTTTTTTTTCACATTTCATTTGCATGGCCAATCTGTATTGTTGAAAACTGTCAAGTGTGTACAGGTGGTTGTAATATGAAACTGTTTTAGTGCATGCATTGTGAATATATTTTATTGCATTTGTTAATTTCATATATTTCTTCATTGAAATTTTTTGTCCTCCTTTACACAAAATGTGAAGAATAAACAAAACATTTTCCAATTAAGGAAATGTGCCTTGCAAAAGCCACCTTCACATCATGGAATGGGTTGAGAAATAATTTCAGAGAAGCGTGGTTACTTAAACAAAAACATTAACGTGAAGCCATTCAAGGGATATTGCCAAAGGAGTCCCAATAGCTACAAATGAGCCAAGGGCCTTGGGGTGGACATCACATCTGTCAGCTGTGGACAGACGACGCTCAATCTGTCAGCAGTAACCGGATCACAATAATCATGAGGAGAATTGTAAATGCCTAGGAGCAACATTATTTAACAACACAGATAAGGGCATTGAGTATTGTTGCATTATGTTCTGTGCCTGAGTAAATCGTCATTGAACTTGAATTCTTGTAAACCTGTAAGAAAATGTCATTTTAAATGTATTTTATTCTGTCGAAAAGGGAAATGAGCCAAAATCAAAGAACTAGAAACAAACCCCACACAGATATGGTGAAAACATGCAAAACTTTATATAGACAGTAACCAGAGCACAAGATCGAACACAGACCTGTGAGTCACTACCTTTTGCACCAAGGTTCTCTCCACGCACAAGCGTATTCACACACCATTCTAGCCAATGTAACCTCTACACCTATGTACATGTTTTGACCAGGTGAAAGAAAACTTTAAAATTCAGAAGAAACCCAAAGAAACCTACAGAACGATAGCATCTTCACACAGATAAGTATAGTACCCATTAAAGATGGAATCCATTTACAATACAATTAGACTGTATTTAAAATATTTTTGTACATTTTAATACATTGCAAAAGGACTAAACATAAAACCTGCACATTGAAAGTGTCAATAAGAAGTATGGTTATGGCTCTTTAAGACATCAAGAGAGGTAAACGGGTGAGTAATGTGACAATTAGTCATGATTCTTTTCATGAAAGCCGCTATGATATGTTCAAACATGGCACTCTCAAAAGGGTATCAAATGACAAAACCTGTCAGCTTCCAAATTTCCAAACATGCATGCTGTTCCTTAGAGGTATAAATAATCCTTCAAAAATCCAAACATATCCCCAACTGAAATCCTGATAAGCTGATACTGTGCACCTGTGAAAACCACAGTTTATGTTTGTAACATATTTTCACTTCCTGATGAGGAGAAGATTGATCTAAGCAAGAAAAAAAGGAAGTAACTTATTTGCTGTGATTATTGACAGGAGTCGTAAAATGATTTCTACAGTGCACAGAAGCATCTTTTGCTAACGCAGATCCAACCACATGATTCAGATCTCATTGGACAGCACTTTATCTTGCAGTGGGATAATGATCTCAAGCACAATGCTAGAACAAATCCGGAAGGACAAAAAAGTAGTTATTGACTTGCTGAGTCAATAAGTCCATTAAATTTCATTTACTGCAGACAAGGCCATGACTAAAAAATCCTTAAAATAAGCAGGGAACTAAAAACTTTCTGTGTTTCAGCCAAGGCCCAATTACTTTCGACCACCTGGAATAGAGGAAGTATGTATAAACGGTGCTGCGGGGCTATGGTTCAACCAAAAGAATTTAAATAACTCTGATTTAATACAAATAGAATGAATTCATTGCAAATACATTTTGAGGCACAGTCAAAATTTGATTATGAACTTTTAACTGTGGCTGATGATAATTATTTATTAAATATATAGTGCTTGTCAAAAGTTTGAAAACACAATCTTTTATAGTTTTGTAGACACATGCTTGTTCCTTTTGTTTATATGCAACAAACTAGGCAAAATTTGTCATATTTGGCTCTAACAGAAGAACTTATATAAGACTGATAAAAGGACAGCAGATTTTAGCTCATAGATTTTCACTCATTCAGTCAAACATGATGGTGGAAGCTTAATGGTTTGGATTTGCTTTGAAGCAGGGGAGGTTGGAGACTTCCGGGTGAAAGAAATACTGAACCAACATCGCTTCTGGACTGCAGCTCATAGGAACCAACTTCACCATACAAAAAAAAAAACTGTGACCCAAAACATATTTTTTAAGTTCTGTAAGCATTATTTAGAGAGCAAACAGTCAGCTAGAGTGTTATCGA
This sequence comes from Silurus glanis, assembly GCA_014706435.1. Classification (NCBI taxonomy): domain Eukaryota; kingdom Metazoa; phylum Chordata; class Actinopteri; order Siluriformes; family Siluridae; genus Silurus; species Silurus glanis. The sequence continues at coordinate 2,950,837 of JAAIIK010000030.1, forward strand.
TCATGGAATGGCTTGCACAGGACTTTTCCTGGATAAACTGGATCACAATGTCAGAAAGAAATATCCAACTAGTGATTAACCCTTCTGGTAAGATGCAAAGAGTCATGGCAAAGTATTTCCGCTGAATGTTCAGAGAAACCCAAGAGTGTGTAAAGCTGTTATTCCTACTGAGGGAGAACTTTTCAATGAAGATAGAGTTTAACATCTGTACCTTTATATATTTGTTTAGTCTCTTAATATCGTTACCTACTTTGTTGCATTTAAATAAAAGGAACATGCATGTGCCTCTCAAAATTAAGGACTATTAAGGACATGGTGTCTTCTGACAGACACTGTATATTTACAATAATGTGACAATAATAATATACAATAATAATATACAATAATAATATACAATAATGTGAAAGATCATATAAGACACACAATCCCAACACCTTCAAAATTCACACATGCATTTGAATTTTCACAGATGAAAGCTATTTTTAAAATCACTCAGGGAAATAATGCAGTCACCGCAGGCTCTCATAAGATATTCATGACATTTATGATTTATTTCATTAAAGTGTTCTTGATCGTGTACATTTTAGTTTTTGCTTCACTATTTTAAGGCTTCAGTGCAACACATTTCCATTTTTTTTACTGTCTGGCAAAGTAATACACATCTGTTTTTCCCCCCACTTCAAGTTCAGCCAAGGCTTTGAAGGAGGAATATGATAGAAAATGCATTAAACCTATAAAATCCTGAATCCCCAGCCATGGTCTAAGAGCCCTCTCCTCTCATTACCGCAGTCCTTGAAGAACATAACCGAGAACAAACAATTTAGGTAGTAGATGGGGCCAATTAGTGAAGCTTATGTGTTGTGTTACTAAAGGGGAAACATAGTTTTAAAAATAAATGGTCAGTGTAAGTTAGTAACAGAGTATTTTTGCATTGAGGGAATCCACACACTGTTCCTGAACAAAAAAAGCTTTCAGCATTCTGTATCACTTAAGAAAAACATAAAATAGCAGAGATATGAACATACTGTATATATTAGACTGCCACTTTACTACATTTTTAAAGGAAATAAAAAAAGGAGATCAAAATGTTCTTATTACGGATTCATTCAAAAGCCCTTTAAATTACATGCAATCAAGGTTACTGATTTTGCAGAAAAAATATGTCTTTTCCAAATATATTTGCACTCCATTGTGAACTGAATGGGTTATATACAATGCAAATACTTTTTCGTTTCAGTATGGTTATTCATGGTTTACTTCTACATGGTGTTTCTGAAAAATGGTATTAATATAACAAAAAATATTCTGTCTCATTCCAGAATGTGCACCGATGTGACACTTGATAACTATTTAGTATTGAGTATTAAGCTTCTGCTGAGTGGTAGGTGAAATGTTTATTTTGAACCCAATTATTATCTAGCTTTTGAAAGTGCCGCAGAAAGTGGGAGCGGGGTTTGGGGCGGGGTGGATTTCTCAGTAATTAGAAGGAAATGAAGGCGACCATGTTGGCTTATGCAGTTTCTGCCTGAACTGGGATAAAAGGATGAAAAGTAAATTGGGATATGAAAGTAGTGTTTTGAGATGAGATAGACACTAGTCAGCTAAAGGGCATTTATTATAGCCCAGAATAAGTACTGTCTTTCTTTCCACCCCCAGCTTCTTGTGTGCAGAGCCACTTCAGAATACGCACAGAGTCTGTGCTTCACATGCTAATGCCTCTCCTTTAAAACCTGAAAACATAAAGGCATATCATTTTCTTGCCTCATAAACAAGGATTGATCAAGAACCAGGACTCTGTACTTGTAATTATGAAAACCATCAAGTATTTTTTTTATAACCAACTAGCATGTATTTCTAAGATATTACTTTAACAATATTTAAAAAATGAGCAGTATGGCAGATTGGTTGATTTGATTAGCCATGCCACGTAATTCAGGAGACGGTGGATGCAAATGCAGATTTATTTAAAGGAGGACAACAAATAGCAAACAAAACCATAAAATAAGAACCATACACTTAGACACTGGATATACAAAACAGGGTAAGACGATGGAGTATGCACTGACGCATATGTAAGACAAAGACAAAAGCATGACAAAGAGATGGAAAAAATGGAAACTTGAGTAGGGATACTAAAGGGGCTGATGGGTAGTGTAGTACAGGGACATCATCTTGACAAGTCTCATAATTGTCTGAATATGTTCCAGTTCTTGTGATTTCCAAAGGATTTCATGTGAAATAATAAAGGTAAAAAAATATATATACCCTAAGGAAGAATGGATAAAGCAATTCATTCATGTCTTATATTTAAAAAAAAAACCATACAGACATTACACCAAGTTGAAGGCAATACAATGGCGTAATCAAAGTGGTCAAGGTTAGTATAGAAGAAACACAAAAATTAGCTAATAAATCTGAATCTATCTAAAATTGACCTGTTCATTATAAAATGTCATGCTTGTCTAATTTTCTGCTTAATATTTAAAACTAAAAACTCGATTATGTATACTGTGCAGGTCCAAGTTGTAAATAGCGAGTGTAATACATTTCCATGGTGCAAATATACAGTACATGCAAATGTTAAATGCAAATGTAGGATTTAAAACCAGAATATGCAAACCGAACAAGCCTCAGGAAGATCTCTGATGTATTGCGTAGAAATAAGCGGTAACATTTAAGCAATTTACAGCACGCTCACATTCATATTACCATGTAATTACAGGTGGTGTGTTTTTTTTTGTAAAATAAATGCAATGTTAAAGGAAGGAAGGCAAGTGGAGGAATATGTGTCCATAATTTGTTCACTAAGTGGACATTTCATTAGGCATTCAGATAACACAAAATCTTGGGCACCAAATAGGTGAAATATACTCAGCAACAATTCTTTGGGGAATACCTGTACACATGCACATCCATCAGTTATCTAGTCAGCCAATCATGCGGCATCATTGCAATACATAAAAATCATACAGCTATAGGTCAAGAGTATCAGTTAATGTTTAAACAAAACACCATGATGGGGAAAATTGTGACACAAAAACTAAAGTGAGCAACAGGTTTGTGGATTGAAACACCTTGTTGAGGTCAGAAGAAAATGGGCAGATTGGTCTGAGATGCTAAGAAGTCAATAGTACCTCATATAATCACACTTTTCAACTGTGGTGAGAAAAAAATTATCTCAGCATGCAAGACAAACCTTGAAGATGATGGTACACAAGAGCAGAAGACACACATCAGGCTACAATCCTCACAGCCAAGAACAAGTATCTGAGGCTAACATGGACACAGGCTCACCCAGACTGGACAGAATAGAAAAAAAATCCCTATATGAATGTCAGCAATGTCAAGTCAAGTCAAGTCAAGTCAAGTTTATTTCTATAGCGCTTTTCACAACAGACATTGTCTCAAAGCAGCTTTACAGAAATCAACAGTGAAGGTGAATGGTGTGTATTTATCCCTGATGAGCAGCCGTGGCGACTGTGGCAAGGAAAAACTCCCTTAGATGTTATGAGGAAGAAACCTTGAGAGGAACCAGACTCAAAAGGGGAACCCATCCTCATTTGGGTGACATCAAGAGTTTGATCATAAATCTTTCAACAATACAGAACACTGGAGAGTGAGAACTAACATGAGCACTGGTGTATAAGATTATAAGTAAATGTTCTTTCTACAGTCTTTGGTAAAAAAAGTAGGAGCTACTCAACATTTGTGATCATCACAGATCCAGCATCAGCTTCTCCATGCCAGAGCCTTTAAACACTCCAAGAGGTCCAATGTCAAAACTCCACACATGTAGTGGGATCCAATTGGCACTGGTACGTCTCTAGATGGTTCAGGATGTTTGCGAGTTCGGCATCTACTTCTTTAAAGTCCATAATCTTCACGAGGTGGGACGTGACTGGAGCTGGCCAAACCTCAGGAAGCCTCGGGATGGGGAGAGAAAGAGAAGCAGTGGAGAGCAATTAGCATAGCTGCTGTTCATGATATTAATAGCACAAGTTGATAATGTGCATGTGATCAGATGTTCTGGAGCACAAGGTTATGATGTGAGACGTGTTATGTGTAGGCTTTGCTAAAAAGATATGTTTTTAATCTGCACTTAAACTGGGTGAGTGTGTCTGAACCCCGAACACTGTCAGGAAGACTATTCCAAAGTTTAGGAGCTAAATGTGAGAATGATCTACCACCTTTAGTGGACTTTGCTATTCTAGGAACTACTAGAAGCCCAGAGTTTTGAGATCTCAGGGAACGTGACGGATTGTAGCATGTTAAAAGACTGGAGAGATACATGGGAGCCAAACCATTTAGTGCTTTATAAGTGAGTAGCAGTAGTTTGTAGTCTATTCGAAACTTAACAGGAAGCCAGTGTAGGGACGATAAGATTGGGGTTATGTGATCATATTTTCTTGACCTAGTAAGAACTCTTGCTGCCCCATTCTGAACTAACTGAAGCTTGTTTATTAATGATGCAGGACATCCACCTAGTAATGCATTACAGTAGTCTATTCTGGAGGTCATGAACGCATGGACGAGCTTCTCTGCATCGGATATAGACAACATATTTCTTAGCTTAGAAATATTTCTAAGGTGAAAGAAGGCTGTTTTTGTAACTTGGTTGATATGATTTTTAAAAGACAAGTTGCTGTCTAAAATAACTCCCAGGTCTTTTACTGTTGAATTAGTGGTTACAGAACATCCGTCTAAATGCAGGTTGAGATGCTGGAGCTTCTGTATACTAGTTTTTGGGCCGATGAGCAAAATCTCCGTCTTATCAGAATTTAAAAGTAGAAAGTTATGGGTCATCCAATCTCTTATTTCCTTAACACACTCAGTTATCCGAGTTAATTGAGCTGTATCGCCTGGTTTAGATGAGATATATTGTTGGGTATCATCAGCATAACAATGGAAGCTAATTTCATGCCTTCTAATAATATTTCCTAAGGGAAGCATGTATATTGTGAAGAGCAGGGGTCCTAGAACTGAACCTTGTGGCACGCCATAGTTCACTAGCATTAGCCTGGATAGCTCTCCATTTAAATCTACGAAATGGTAACGATTGGACAGGTAGGATTTAAACCAGCTTAATGCCTGTCCCTGAATGCCGATGTAATTCTGTAAGCGATCTAGGAGAAGATCATGATCTATAGTGTCGAACGCAGCACTAAGATCTAGTAAAACTAACAGCGAGAATAGAAAGTCTGCAGATATGGCCATTTAAAATGACATGATTCATATCAAATAATCTAGGCATTGTCTTCTGTGGAGAAGGCTCTCATGGCAATCAAAGTGGAGAAGCCTACTTTCTTCTATAGCTCCTGGCATGAGGAAATGTGCATATTTTTTGTTGTTTTGTTCACAAAACAAACAGGTTTTCTTTACCAGGCGTATCAACTATTTGTATCATATGAAACAACAGTGTTTGTTCTTAAGATTTCTTTCTTTTTTTAATTTCATTAAAAACTGAAATCTATTATTTTTATTGCCTGCAGTCCTTAAAGCCCATTTATAATATTTTTTTTTATCAGGCAGACTTCAGCGTTTGATGATATCAAAAGAGAACCCACATAGTGGTTGAACTCTGCAATCATTACATTCTCTCTCTCAGTATTCATTGATATGGGAGCGGTTGGATTCTTTACAGACTCTAAAACTGCTCGTCAGCTTAATATTCCCCTGCATCCTTTTACAAAACAGATCAGTATTCTGTGTCTAAGCACTGAGTGGTAAACTGGTCAGCTCAGGATTTTTCACACCCCAAATAAGGACCCTTTTGCATAGATAAAAGGACCTTGTACAGTGAAGTGACATCCCTCCTCATCACAGAAACTTCCATCATCCTTATTGTACTAGGGTTGCCATGGTTATAAACACACACTCCAAGATTCTCCTGGTCTGGACAAGAAATCACAGCCTGGTTATGCCACAACACATGTATTTCCCACCATGTTAGAACCATTTCAACATCTGTTGAAAGCTTTGAAATGAAGGTGTCAGTTAACATCAAAGCCTGTTATGGGGAGTTTCTGAGAGATATTGAGTAAGGCTAAAGCATGTGCTCTGCTCCTCAGAGACCTTACCACTGTTACAGTAGCTTGCTCCCTGATACTATCGCTTCAACAGCACGTGTTTATTCCTTGTTCCCCTCCGAATGCTAAACTGTTGTTAAATACATTACCAAAGCACTGTAAAAAAAAAAAAAAAAAAAAAAGAAAAAAGATCAGGCCATCCATTTGTTAAAGCCAATGTAGATGACATCTTCAAATATTCAAATTCTCTATTAAACCACATAAAAGCAAGAAGAAGGTGTGTCCTGGTGATCATTATGTCATAGGATTGTCAGGATTGTTAATGATCAGATCATTGTTTTGTAACAATATTTGAAGTAAACAACTAATTCTCATTCATTTCCATGTACTGATTTAATATTTTGTTCACTCAAGCCATGCCTATATCAAACACATGACAGCTTTTGTGGACATGAAGGAGTATGTCATTGGTTGGACCTACTGAAAATACAAACCTCTTACTGAACGAGACTTGCTGTTGAGACCGAACGAGAGCAGTTCTTTAACTAGTTCATGAACGAGTTGGTTAAGCATTCATTCAGTTTGGGTGTGAGTCTTATCTGCTTTACTGTGTGTAAAAAATAACTAATGACATTAAAAATATATATTATTATTATATTCATATATAGTATAAAGGATCTAAAGATTTATGAACAATCTATGGATTTAAGAAAATACAAATAAACCCTCTTGACCACCAAGCCTACGATTTCCTAAATATACTCAAAGCCATTTTTTATTAGCAAAGCAGGTGCCTCAGAAGAAGGCTTTTCCATGTCAGACTTTCAATGCCATTGTTCTAGTCAAGATGTATCCCACTGCAGTTTATTCATAGAGGTACTCTGGTGTTGATAATCCCAAAAGTTTTGTATATCAAGTGTCATTCGAAGAGCATCACCATTAGTCAAATGGGGTTAAACATTCAGAATTTTACTCATCATAAAACATTCAGTCAGCAACACATCTAACATAAGCCAGATGAAGAATATTCTTCTTTTCAAGTTCATGAAACAGAACCAATAATTAATAAACAAAATAAACATTATCATTAAACAGTATTACATAACTATCCCCTGCAGGGACATTGATAAACAGTTCCCTAAATAACCACCCTGTGCCAACTTTATTTCCCTCTGAGAAGACTTAATTTTGACCACCTACAGATATGTGCTCATTACAAGCATGGATTCACACTTCCCTAGTCACTTGAAGCCACAGGAAAACAAAGCCCCATCAACTTCTCAGTGCAAAGTACTGGTTGGAGTCGAATTTTAAAGGACGTTTTGAAGTTAATCAAATCATGTGTTTATGAAATCTTTGCTCAAGCCAAGCCATAAACTCACAAGCAATTGAATCAAATGAAATTGATTCCAGCTCTACTCACAGAATTTGAGAGGGGTAGTGGGATACTTCAAATGAGTTCTGGTATTATGGCATAGAGATATTTCTGCAAATCTGACTTCTTATAATGGATCCCAATTCGCATTACAAGTGTGGCAATTATTCAAGGAGAAGCTACGAGTCTCGGCCAGTCTCAGGTCACGTTTTTTTTTTTACTCTCAAGCTAATGGCTAATCAAGAAACGAGAAGATTTGTCACAAATGTCCTGAAGCTTGGGCATGTTTTTTCCCGTTGGCTGAACATGTCCTGAATTTCCTTTGCCAGTATGTGCCATGCAACTCTTACCATTTTAATGTGTACATAGCTATCAATCACCACTATTCCCCCCAACATGCCATTCCTTCTGATGCACAGGCAGTCGAGCAGTGAAGTTTTTTTTCTATGGGCCTGAGATGGAGTCTATATATGCTTAGAAAAATCAGTCCTACAACACAAGGCATTTGCTACACACAGCTCTTAAAAAACACTATAATCCAGAGGAGCACTGAAATAAAATGAAATGAGTTATGCTTGTACAACTGTGTCAACAGATCCACAGCAATTACATACCACAAAGAATAGGCCATGTGTAATATCGACAATTATTAATAATTAATTACTGCCACATTATTTATAGAACATAACACCATAGGATAGAGGTCCAAAGCATTATTAGTAATGCTGCAATTTGATTTCATAACCACCTCAGGCTGACCAATGGTTATTATTTTTCTATGTTGGGTATAGTGGAAAAAAATGCCTTTTCTTCTTTTTCTTGCAGTTTGACACGGAAAATTTCAGAAAAGCCTTTGTACAGCAAAGGCATTGAGAAATTGGAATGTCACTGGTGGTCTGTAATCTGTAACTTGTAAAATATAAGACTTACACTGTCTTTTCTTTCTCCTCTTTAACAAGGAACCTAAACTAAAGCATCTCATCTGTGAAGAACTTGTTTAGACTCTATGGATATTAAATCAAAAGCCAATATGCTTGTTTCTTGAGATGTAGTGTATCATTACGGGCTGTAACAAAGCACATGAAAGAGCGCATTTACGGCTCCGTGTGTACCCAGGCATCTGCTCAGACCCAAGAGTAAGCCGTCAGTAATATCAGTGTACATCTCAACTTTGTATGTCTTGATCTCTGTGAGCACAATTTTCGAAGAAACTCAGCGTCAGCTTTTTTTTTTTCCTTCTGTGAACATGTCTCTTTCCAGGAATAGCAAGGGCAGGTGATTCAAACTCTGAAGACTGCCTTTGCAATAATGCTTCATGGAATCATAGAGATTCCTGCCAGCACACAAAAAAAAATGATCGATCTAAAACATGGGCATTTTTCTCTAGAAGGCTATTTGTAGCTCCAGATTTCTTCAAGGTTTCAGAGTTTAAAACAAAGTCTGGCTGCTTTACATTGATTGTCTTCCCTCTTTTCATTGTCTAATGTCATCCTTTCGAAATGCTTATCATCTATCATTTCACAAAGATTATCACTGAGTACTGCTTGACATGACCATCTAGTGGTTGAGAGGTTTGAGTCAGGCTAATGGCAATGCTTTTGAATATCTTATTCAATTGGTGGACAAAAAGCAAAATGTGCAAAGTGTTCGCAATAAAAGGAATAAGCTGGCTTACTTCAGCACAGCCATGTTTGGGCACTTTTGCACTCATCAAATGTAGTGAATGGACTGTGGATGAAATGAAAGAATGAATAAAAAGATTTTTGGCATCTTAGATTGAACAGCATAGTATTTATTTCACTTTTGATACTTTACTCTCCTGCATTCAAACAACAATCAAATGAATGCAGGAGGGATGAGTGTTATGTCAGTAGGCAGCATCTAACATTATATGGTTAAATAAGTTATAGTTGGTCTTTCTTTTGTTCAAATAAATTAAGCATTGCATAAGATTGTGGCATTTATTTAAGACCCAAAGCAGAAATACTATTGCATTGTAAAAGCACTAAGTAACTACAAAACAATTAGAATACTTAAAAATAGAATAATTAAAAATATAATATAAAAATAAAATATTAAAAAGCATATGCATATTATGGAAATACTCCAGGATCTCATGTAAAATGAGTCGACATTTTTTTGGCTTCCTGATCTACTACATGAATTAATTTCTCGTTATGAGTCAAGGTCAAACAGCAAGCATTTTAAAATGCAAAATTCTAAATTACAAGAATTACAATGATTAGTTGCAAGGGTTTTTTTTTTTTTGGAAACTCCAAAATTGCATTGCCTTAATGTTAAACTCAATATGCTTCAGTCCCTTTTTCTAGAACTGGTCTTTGGACAGCATCTGCCTGCCTTGAAATGCAACAATAGTGCCTTAAATAATGCACTCGCACTCGCACTCGCACTCGCACTCGCACTCTCACGCTACTAATCATGCTGTCATTCATTCAAACAGTCTGGCAGTAATTTTACAAATATTTTGAATCTCCTTTTGATCGATCTGTTTTGAAGATTTATATTTAACAAGAGTTATACATTCCTTATTCTATATAGATTAGTGCATCATGTTGAGGTAAAATTCAGTCACTGTTAAAGATTTATTGAATCAGCGGTGGAATTGAACTGCGAGCAACACGTACAGCCTGATTTTTTTTTTTTTTTTGCATGTTTGTCACACTTTAATGTTTCAGCTCATCAAACTAATTTAAATACTAGTAAAAGATAACACAAGTGAACACAACATGCCGTTTTTAAATGAAGGTTTTTATTATTGAGGGAAAACAAAATCCAAAACGACATGGCCCTGTGTGAAAAAGTGTTTGCCCCCTAAACCTAATAACTGGTTGGGCCGCCCTTAGCAGTAACAACTGCAATCAAGCGTTTGCGATAACTTGCAATCAGTCTGTTACAGCGCTATGGAGGAATTTTGGTTCACTCATCTATGCAGAATTGTTGTAATTCAGCCACATTGGATGTTTTCCAGCATGAACCGCCTTTTTAAGGTCATGCCACAGTATCTCAATAGGATCCAGGTCAGGGCTTTGACTAGGCCACTCCAAAGTCTTCATTTTGTTTTTTTTCAGCCATTCAGTGGTAGACTTGCTGGCGTGTTTTGGATCATTTTCCTGCTGCAGAACCCAGGTTCGCTTCAGCTTGAGGTCACGAACAGATGGCCGGACATTCTCCTGCAGGGTTTTTTGGTAAACAGCAGAATTCATGGTTCCATTTATCACAGCAAGTCTTCCAGGTCCTGAAGCAGCAAAACAGCCCCAGACCATCACACTACCTCCACCATATTTTACTGTTGGTATAATGTTCTTTTTCTGAAATGCGGTGTTACGTTTATGCCAGACGTAATGGAACACACACCTTCCAAAAAGTTTAACTTTTGTCTCGTCAGTCCACAAAGTATTTTCCCAAAAGTCTTGGGGATCATCAAGTGTTTTCTGGCAAAACTGAGTCGAGCCTTTATGTTCTTTTTGCTCAGCAGTGGTTCTCGTCTTGGAACTCTGCCATGCAGATCATTTTTGCCCAGTCTCTATCTTATGGTGGAGTCATGAACACTGACCTTAACTGAGGCAAGTGAGGCCTGCAGGTCTTTGGATGTTGTTGTGGGGTTTTTAGTGACTCTCACTGTGGTTCACTGTTTCTGAATTCCTTTGGATCTCGGCATGATGTCTAGCTTTTGAGGATATTTTGGTCTACTTAACTTTGTCAGGCAGGTCATGTTTGAAAGATTTCTTGATTGTGAACAGGTGTGGCAGTAATCAGGCCTGGGTGTGGCTAAAGAAATTCAACTCAGGTGTGATAAACCACAGTTTTAACAAGGGGGGCAAACACTTTTTCACACAGGGCCATGTAGTTTTGGATTTAGTTTTCCCTCAATAATAAAAACCTTCATTTAAAAACTGCATGTTGTGTTCACTTGTGTTATCTTTTATTATTATTTAAATTAGTTTGATGATCTGAAACGATAAAGTGTGACAAACATGCAAAAAAAGAAGAAATCAGGAAGGGGGCAAACACTTTTTCACACCACTGTATATGAATGAAGTATAAGTCAGACACTTCAGATCCTGACTGTGTTTCCTAAATTAGCTTTGTGTATTTTGCCCATCCCTCCACCTAACAAGCATCATCTGTATAAATCTGCTATGGTGTTATCTTTAGTCCACCTTTTGCAGTAGCAGCATTGTTTTTAATATCCGTACGTTTTTAACATTCTTAACCGATCTAATCGTTTTTAAATAGATTTTAAAGATTTCACAATCTTTGCAAGTCTATGCATGGTCTAAGGCATTGTCAGATTACACTTTTTAGTATTTGTGATATAAAGTACAAAGACAGCACAATGCAATAAAAATGCGAGGAGGTGCAGGGTATGATCGATTACCCACAGTTAGAATTGGGCTGACCTCAGTCTTTAAAGGACAAAAAATACTATATATCAGAAACCAGAAGAAAAAAGAAAGCATAACCTCTATCTTCTGGTAGTGCTCACCAACCACTATCTTTTAGTAACATCTGTAGACGTGCTGATTCATTCAATTCTCCAATAAACCGATCATGGAGCAACAGCACAATTCATAAAATCGTTCAGATACAAAGGTAAATATCAAACATTAAAAAGGGGGAATTTGAGTAACAGTGACTTTGACCATTGCAGGTTTTGAGCTTTTTTGCTGAAACTGCTGATTTCACTTAACAGTTTTTTATGCGAGTATACACAGAATGGTGCAGGGGAAGAAAAATATTCAGTGAAAAGCTCTTCTGCTGTAGAAACCATTTACTGATAAGAGAGATCAGAGGAGAATTGTCAGAATGGTTCAAAGTAATTCGAAAAAAATAAATAAATAATTTTATAACTGTGGTGAGCAGAAAAGCATTTCAGAACAAGCTACGTGTGGAGTCTGGTGGCAGATGTTCTACCACATTAACAACCACATCAGCATCCACTCCTGTAGCATCAAAGGACAAAATCTTTGAGGCTAAATTGTCCACAGGCTCCCTAGAACGAAGCAGTTAATGGAAAAAAAAAAAAGACCAGGCAGCTGTTTAATAAAATGTAAAAAGTGACTTAGATCTCAATTTTCCCTTTCTGAAATTTCCTATTGAATTTCATTCACTGGAATTCGTGGCCTGTAGTAATTCATTCATTTTATTAAATTATAAACCTTTTATTTATATACCAAGTAAAACTAATGGGGGAAAAAAAGAAAATGATATACCTAAAAGAGGTTGAAATGTCTTCAATCTTAGCTCAAATTGAGAATGATAGATGTGCACAGGACAGTTTCTTTGAAATGTGCCCTCGTTTTTTGTTCTAAAAATGTTAAAATGCTAAATAGAAGAACAGCCTAAGTGTGGTCAGTTTCCTTTAAAAAAAGTGTCCTCTATTTGCACCTGTTTAGAATACATTATTGTTCATTTTGCATAATGCATTCATATTTAAACACACATCCCTAGTGTGTGCCACCTTCAAAGAAAATGGTGCAAAATAATCCTCCTTTGCTGTTTTGACAATTCTTTTTTCACACCAATGAGAAGTAGATGTCTCATTAAACATTTATTGGCCAAAGTGAGTCACATGGAACTGAACTATGCCAACTTTATCTACTTCATTTTTCTGCACCATGCAAATATACCATCTCTATGTGGCGCTAATGCTTGCACTTCAGGTTATTGATTAAATGGGAAAAAAAAACAGGTGTCCATTCCTTTCCTCTGATAGCAAATGAATAATGGCAAAATGCTGGCCCACATTTCATCATTTCATCTCATCCATACACTGCCATGACAGTGATCAATATCAATGAACTCATTCGAGTCTGGCCACCAGAACATAGATATAACTCAGCTTTGATAAGATCATATCCCAAAGATGATATGAGGAACGGATTGTAGTGAAGACAACTTTGACTCAAAATGGTTCACAAGCATTGGGCCATAAGCAAACATATTGTGTATACATTTTTTTTTCTATCTGGGTACTTTTACCACAGTGTTAATAGAGAACTGAGTAGAATTCATGTCTAACTATCTACATCATAGCGATGTGGTTTAGCTAAATGTATGTTTATAAAAAAAAAAAAAATAAAAAAAAAGTTTTTTCTCTTTTCTGTTCATCTACACATTACTTCTCCTGAGACTTGTGTCTATTTAAGCATACCGAAGAGCAAAGTGATAATGCCATTTTGGCACTGTCCCTGGTCACACACTCAGCCTGTAATAGCACATGCATTTCACTAAACTAATTCACAGTTCTCCAAAATCACAGAGCACTGATCCCTTGGCAGAAGCAATGTGCACTATGATTAACACTTTGACTCTGACGCTGTAACGCTGCTACTTTAATGAGTCATCTGCCAAGAGGAGAAGACTTTGTTTTATTAGTTTCTCAACACGTTTTTGGAAGATATAGTCCAAAATATTTCATTTTGCTTCATTAAATCAGCATTCTTCCCTGATAGTGGGGTCTGTCTCAGTAGACCATTTCCCTTAGTTACACTGCAACCGTCTATTTAAAAATCTATTGCGGCTTTATACATTCTTTTTCACTGCATACATAAAAAGAAAATGTTCACTTGTACAGCTTTAGTAACAGCTTCATCAGAGGTAATCCTTGGCTCAACATGGGATAATATCTCCTGGATGAAACACCAGTCCTTCACAGGGTGTGTAAGCACCTACCTGTTAGATATCTATAGGCAATTTTGCATAGCCAGTCTGCCTACTGTACATGCATGTTTTGGAGCTGTGGGAGGATAATGGCTAGCCAAAGAAAACCCATACAAAGACAGGAAGTAACAAAGAACTGACCCACGGAACCAGGAGTGATGATGTAGCAAAATCAAATAATAATTATATATTTTAATGCTTTATTTATTTATTTGTTTGTTTATATTTACATTACTGAATCTAAAAAAAAAAAGGTTTTGATACCTAGAAACCAAATTTTGATACATAATCCTGCCTGTCCCATGAAGGTTCAGTTGTCAGATAAGCTCAGCATTGTCATTCCTCAGTGCTATGCAGGATTGATGTATCACATATGCTAGCGGCAGATGTTGTATAGCACTTAAAAGCAACTCATAACAAAAGGGATAAACCACAGATTTTGGATTCAAATGAGCTCAGTAGTAGTGAGGTATGATTTATGAAACGGTTGTTAAAACAGCCGAGAGAGACTCTTCTGAACATATTGTTCTTTCTGAGGTGAAAGCGGTATTTGTGTCACTTTGAAACACAAATGCAATACGTAGATATGATGACCTTTAGCCAAAGCCCACTTTCAAGCCAGATCGATTTCCTGGGTGTGAATTGCTTTCCCATTCCACATGAAAAGACCAAGACCTGTTCTCTGGTATTGCCTAATTTTCCATTCTGGCTTGCACATGACAAGATGAAGTGAAGCTTGAAATCGATTTTTATTTACTATATGCCAATAGTATATAAACACTGAAAGTGAGGTATCCTTACTTTACCTTACCTCATGTTAAAAAGACAATTACACATTATACTATTATAAATAGATACTGAAGGACTATTGTGTATAGGGAGTTTATGGATTAACACCTGGAAGCATTTCCTTTACAGCATTCTTGTCGTTTTCATGACAATCATCTGGTGTAAATAAGTTTTTTTTTATTATTAAAAAGCACATCTATAACTAGAGCTGCCCAAAGTATGTATACATAAGAACAAAACACAAATTGAAGCTAGAAATAAAAGTCATTTACAATAATAGCCCCAACATGCAAGAATGAGAAGATATTTTTAGTTTAGTTTTGATTTCAAAATAGTAACTGGCATTGCACTCCTGAAACAGTTATGTACCAGCACCTTCCCTTCTTTATTATGATGTCTGTATAACTGCTCATTCATGCAACATGTCTGATCTTACTAGCGAATCATGTGTCAGCATTATAGACAATCAAGCAGATACAGGTCAAAGTCCCCAGGTGAAAAAGAAGTACTCTTTAATGTATTAAAAATATACTTGAAATTCAGATAGTATATTTATAGCACAATTGTACTTCTAACATGCTTACTTCAAGTGTGTTAAAATGTACTGTTTTGCATTTGAATGTATTATTAAAAAGTATACTAGAAGTTCTTGAGTAGTAAATATATACTTAGTTGCACTTTTAAGAAATATGCTAAAACACACTCATACTTTTAATGACACTTCAGTGTATTTACAGAAAGCATACATATTTTATTGTTACTTAAAATATGCTTTATGTTTACTTTGTGCAGTACAATAATTAGTGCGTTTAATGTATCCATAGACATACTATATATATATATATATATATATATATATATATATATTTCTTTAGTCTGGCAAACATCATCAATTCATGTTTTTAGGTATATAATTGTCTGGACCTCAGCTGGTGAGGAGGGATTAATTACTGGACCTCAAGGATTTTCAG
This sequence comes from Silurus glanis, assembly GCA_014706435.1. NCBI lineage: Eukaryota > Metazoa > Chordata > Actinopteri > Siluriformes > Siluridae > Silurus > Silurus glanis. The sequence goes on from JAAIIK010000030.1 coordinate 2,966,682, forward strand.
TTGAAGACTCCTCCAAATAATTACATTTTAGACTCATTTGTCCAAAGAACATCATTCCAGAAGTCCAACACTTTGTCTATGTTCTCTCTGGCAAACTTCAGTCTGGCCTTCATGTTTTTCATAGAGAGCAAATGTTTCCTCCTTGCACACCTCCCACAAAGGTGGCTACACTTGCGATTTGTGACTAAATGTGTGTAGTCTCTTTCTGATTGTAGAGGCATGCACTTTCAGTAGCAAGAGCCTGCTGTAGGTCCTGTGATGATATTTTAATGTTTTTGGTGACTACTTTTAGAATCTTCCGGTCTGCTCTCGGGGTGAACTTGCTTGAACGGCCAGACATGGGCATGTTGGCAGTTGTTTTGAATGTCCACCACTTGTAGACTATTTTCCTGATTTCAAATTCTTTGGAGATCTTTTTAAATCCTTTTCCAGACTCATAAGCCATTCCAGTTGAGAGAGTTATTTCACATATGGAGGGTGAATACCATTTTACTAAAGCAACAAACCCAGTTAAGACTCCAAACCTCTACACTACCACCGCAACTGTGCCACGTACATCATCTGTAGCAGTTCAGAATCAATATTTGTCTAATAACCTGACAAAAGCATAAAAAAATTTAAATAAAAAACAACCTACTAACCAGAGATGCAGCGCTACAGACATGTTTTGCTAGTCGAACTTGGCTGTAACACCAATCAGAGGACAGAAAAATGCTGATGCTATTTTGTGAGGCGAATTTGAAATGTGATTGGTTAAAGAAATGGATCCATTGATAATATTCTCTATGGTAAAAAGGCCAGCAGTACTGACTTTGAAGGCCCTGGGCAGATTAGATTCACATGGCAGCACAAAGAGGCTGAAATCTGATTGGACAAAAAATCTAACAGCCACATACACGTACTGGAAGCAGTGCAGCCAGGAGAAACGCTACGAAATGATGAGAATAAACAGTTGGGAATAAATTAATAATATTTCATGGAACAAATAATAGAATTTAGGTTGTAAATGTAGGTCAGTGCTTCTAATAGTGTTTAGGCCAGCAGAGAAGGATTTGCTGCCCCTGATGGCCCACCAATGCATTTTACAGAAAGTTAAAAATATATATATTTTCTTCAGTTTTAATTGTTTAGTTATATTACTTGAATATTAATTGTTTAATTATATTACTATTAATTGTTTAATTGTTTAGTTATATTACTTGAGTATTATTAAAATTTATATTAAATATGAAGTGTCCTAATTTGCACATGACTGTATATTGCAGTATGTGTATTATTTTATATAAATATTAAATATTAACATAATAAAAATATGCTTCAGCCTGCTTTACATGATCTTTAAAAACAAACTGTATTACAAAGTGTATTAATTTACTCACACATAAATACATTATACATATAAAATATACAAATGTATTAACTTAATATTAAATATATTAAGCAATCTACTTCTAATAAGTACCTAACTTCTAATCTTAATAATATAACATTAATGAGTCAATTTGCCAAAAATACACTTGAATTGTGTAAGAAAGAAAGAAATTGGCAAACATATTTCACATTCTTTGTATAGCAGTGCATTACATTATGGACTATACACAGTCAGGAAGTGGTGATATACAGAATTTACTGCAGATTCACAGGTCGCTACAGTCTTCAAACACTGTGGAAAATAACATTTTGCTTAATTTTTCCTTTAAAAAAGTAAAAGAAAAGTTAGTGTTACATCATTATTTTTGTTCAGCTTCTTCAAGCGTCAAAAAGATGAAATTGAACATATAATTTGTATTTCTTCATTTTGTCACTTTAGTGCCCAATTGCAATCATGACATAATCATACTTCTTTTGTAGTTCATACTAAATGTTGCGGTTCATTCGATTTCACCAATCAGAGACAAGCTTTTCAAATCGACAGGTAATTGTCCAATCGCATGCTGGCATATAAAGTATATGAAATAAAGTACCTCTCATAGACTCTTTTAGTGCCGAGGGAAAAAATTCAAACCAGCACAGAGTCGATTCACAAGGAACACGAACATCATCTTGTGATGGAGTACAGGATCCCCTTTTAAATGTTATCTCATACCTGCTGCCACTGCCAGAAGAACAAAAAACCATTACAGCTTGTGCTTAAACACAAGGAAATGAGCGGACTGGACTGAAACGATCATCAAAAGAGCACAATTCATATCAGGTAAGAGTAAAGAAACTCTTGTTTTTTGTTGATATGGTTTGCTTAACTGTCTAAAAATTGTCACGCATGCGTACCTACTCAGAAATTGGACAACAACTGAATTGCTATATCATGTAACGCTAATGTTTTAGCGTGTAATTTAGCTAACTGCTAGCTAACGACCAGACACTAAAAATAAAGAAAACTGTTTGTGTCGTCTCCTTTTCTGCAGCTGTCATAAGTGTAACTGAATAAACAGAAAGGTAGAAGTGAACAGAGCCATGTTATGTGTCAGGTCTGTGTACAAGTATGTGCATGTGCTAATGTTTGCCATGTTAGTAGGCAACCTGAAGAGCAGCTTGGGATGTACATAGTGAGGTACTTTTCTCCTGCACCTTAGCCCCGCCCACAAAACCACCTCAAGATTTAATAAGTGAAAAAGGCAATATTGAGCAAACATCGCATTCAGATGTTTTATTTTTGTTTGAAATTGTAAATGAAGTTGTATTATGTTCTCTATTTCCACAACAATTCGGATGCCTCCCTTCCCATGTCAAGTCATTATGTAACCTCTTAGCTTCCATTAAATATCATTTCCATTGTTTGGACATAAAAAACCTTTTTTTCTAAATATAATGTTTGTGTTCATAAGAACAAATAAATGCATACATGTTGAATTGGCATGAGGGCAAATGAAGGATGGCAGAATCTTAATTTTTGGGTGGAATATACTTTTAATTGGTGTTTATGTTCATTCAGCCCAGTCTGACAACTATAATGCCTTTCTTTGATTGATATATATTTATAATTACAGATGTGTACAAAGACTTAATTGTAAAAATGAGATGCTTTCAAGAGAGGAGAAGACATCAGGCAGACCAGTACACAGCAAGGAAAAAACTTATTGAGGCTGTAAATGTTTACGATTATCTTTCATTCAGGATTGTTGTACTGTTTAACAGCAATATTTTGCTTGCCTTTTTCCCCTCCTTCCTTTTTGACTTACCTGGGGTGGGATAAAATGTTAATTTTGTAAATGCACATGTTGTTTTTAGGTCACAAGTACCTCAAAATCTCAACCACAACTGCAAGTATCTCAAAATGCAGCTTAATTTGCATTGGGAGAACCGACTTAAAAGAGATCTCCAGAAGTTGCACAGGAAGAAAACAGCTCCTGTTACCTCCACTCCAATGTCTGATGACTTGGATGACACTGAAATTGACTTGTTTCAGAACAGATACGAATCAGAATATCAAGGAACAGAGCAGTAAGCAATATTTTATTTTTATATCAAACAATGAAAGGTGAAAGGTATATTTCTCTCTGATTTATTTCTTGTTAAAAAGGCAAGTTAACTTTAGATTCTTCCACCTCTATTTTAGAGATTTTAAAATCTGACCTAATAGAGCAATGTTAGCTGTCAATTTGTCTAAGAAGGAGATTTCTAAAGCAGCAAAATGTTCCATTCCAGGTGTCTAATTTCAGATTTTTTTATTCAGACTGGAAACACGTGTTTAAAGTGGTCATATGATGCTATTTGCAAGGATCATTATTATGTGTATTAGGTGTAATATATTTTAGCATGCCTTAATGTTCAACGATCTTTATTTTACACATACTGCTCATTATTGTAGCTCTTTATGATCTGTGTTTCTCAAACACATTGATTTCTACAAAGCCCCTCTTTTCAAAAAGTGCAGTGTGCTCTGATTGTCTAGTGATCCAGTGGTTTGGGATTTGATCGAACACAAAATTGCATCATATGACCTCTTTAAATTCAGGCTTTGGGCTTGTCACCCTGATATTTGCTGTTTGCATATCATGTTTTGATAGACATCTGGTTTTCCTATGTTTTTGCAAAAGAGGTAAATATTATAAATTTAGCATGACCCATAGAGTCGAAGTAGACAGTTCAATTAGAAATACCATAATCAAATTACTCGATGAATCGTTACAGGCTTACTGTGAATACTTTCCAGATGCACTGTAATTTTGTAATTAACGGTATTCTAACCTTTTATCCAATGTACACACACAGGCTGTGCTGGATAGTGACGGTGAACAAGAAGATAAAGATGGAAGAACAGAATTTTGAGAACATCCTGCTGCAGGGGACGTCTCCGCGGAAAACTCATGTAGTGCTTGATGATGATGTTGTCAAAGCTTTGAAAGGTAAGTTGTTGTTTTTTTTTTTTTTTTTGTGTTAAAAAATTATTCTCTTATTTTGATAACAAAATTATTCTGCCACTCATTCTAGCTTTTGTATTGTTAATCCAACCTGTGAGTTATGTTTAATTGTAAGTCATGTTTTAAATTAAATTGCTGTTGTTCGTTAGTTAAAGCATAGGTTTACATTTTTTTAGATTGTGCACGTGCCTATGCTTACATGGAGTAAGTCACTGTACAGGTCACTGTAAGCATTCCTTCCAAATGTAATTTTGACTTTCGTGATGGGAGACAAAAATATTTAACTGAAGCTGATATGAGGCCTCACGTAAATGCGCAAAGAAACTGGAAACCTAAAAAGGTCAATTTAACAAATAATTATGTTAATAACTAAAGGTTTCAACAGTGGATTTTATGGATACCGATCGCTAGTTTGGATTATACTTCCTGATAGCCGATTTAGCACCGATAGTTTCGGATACCGGATAAAAAACAAACCAAAATTATCCATGTAAAATAATAGCTACTGAACTTTATTTAAAAAAACGGTGCTGAAGAAAATAAATATTTTTAAATTAAATTAAATAAACGTAATAATTAGTTTCTTGTAGAGCTTCCTTGGATTGTAGCATCTCTTAAAAATGTCTTAGAGGCCATGAAATGAGGCTCATCTTGCAGCTCAAGTTAAAGCCCGAGTTCTGGAGAGCTATGTCTTCCTGCATCCCCAGAATTGGTAATTATTATCAAAATGTAATAGTTGCAATAATTTATTTTAGCTGTCTCATTCTGTATTTCATAACAGTCTTGATTGTTTCTTGTTCTACCCAGATTTTTTGTCATACTGTGAAATGTTGTGTAGACCTCATAATGGTTCAGCAAGACTTAATGTTTTTGCTCTTTTTCAAAAAAATTATATATAAACTCCTATTCTATATTTACATGAATATTTTATATTTCATGTTTAATCATGTTAGAATTAAGTATTAAAAATGTGTGCAATGTAGAACATTGAGAAAAATGAGAAAATTCTGAGAAATATCATTACTTCATATTGTATTGCAATACAAAGTAAAAAAAAACAAAAACAGTGGTAAACTTTGCTTTTTTATTTTAAAAGTTTCTTTTCATCTTTTCACAGACACTGTAATGAAAGAATTTCCAAGTACCACACTGTCTGAGGTGCGAGCCCTCATTCACAGAAAATGTAACAATGAGGCCTGTTCAAAGAAAAGTGGCCCTGCACCGGGAGGATATGGTTTATTTATGTTTGTTTTAAATAGTGTCCGTTCTACCACTGTTTTTGTTTTTTTGTGTTTTTGTTATTTGCTTGTTTTTTGAAAATGCACTTTGCTTCTGCACTTAGTTTTTTAGTACATTTTAGCTGTTTGTGCAGAAGATTACTAAATTAGTAGTATTAGTAAATTAAAGTTTTTGAGTTTTCTAAGACTGTGTGCATTTGATAACATTTTGAATGTTTTTGGTACTAAAGGTGTATATTGCACTGTATTTATTTTATACAATAAAAAAAATATTAATATCATTCTGAATGATTTATCAAATCTGTTCTGCTAATACAATCCTACTTACGATGTAAATATACTGGGAACACATTCATTTGAAGCTTAAAATATATTTCAACTGTACTTCAAGTATAGGATTAAAGTATATTATAAATATAATTTAAAGAAGTACACTTAAATTACACTAACTATACATAAAGTTGTTCCATTTTAACACAACTAAGTATATTAAATTATATTGCAATTACCTTTAAATTGATCTTAATCATAGCTTAATTATCATTTAATATACTTGAAGTTGTTCCAAAATAACACATTTAATATGCACTTAGTATAGTATAATAAAAATATAATAAGTGCATCCAAAAAATTACAACTTAAGTATATTTCTTTTTCACCTGGGTCAAGAGGTTGGTTAATATTCAAATCAAAGAACAAATTTGAAAAAAAAAAAAAAAGCGTAATCTTCGTGACCTTAATCTTGCCGTAGTTGTTGGTTCAGGATGGGCTGATTTGAGCATTTCAGAAACTGCTGATATCTTGGAATTTTCCGATTTGAAGAAAGGTCAAATGATAATAGCTGTATAGGTTTGAGCTGTCAGGAAGGAGATATTAAATTAAATAATCAATCTTTATAATGTTGTGAACAGAAAGCCTCTTAGCAAGGGCAAAACATGACCTCGATGTGGATGTCATACCACAGCAGAAGACCACATCAAGTTCCTCCTAATCCTGTCAGCCAAGAACAAGAATCTGAGGCTAATATCATTATTGTAATGGCTTCCAGCCTCGATGTTAAAGAAGGTGCATAAACAAGCTCCAGGTAGTATCAAATTCTTAAAAAAAAAAGCTTGCGCTTTAATTATATTGAACATAGTTCTTAACTGTTATGTCACATTAAGCATACCTAATAATTTCTCTCTCTCAGTGGGTTTACCTCTGAAGGTACTGCAGCAGTGACAAGCTATTGTACCTCGAAAGGTCTAATGTTTGCACATTTTTCTACCAGTGTAGCAACACAATCTTCTAGCAACCATTCTATTCTATTCTATTTGCTTTAGCCAATTTGATTCCCCTCTAGCAACAAGCAACAGGACAAGAATGTCATTAAGCTGTTTTCTCAGCATACTTATAATTTGTCCATTTGGAAAAAAAAAAAACATTAGTCATATTCTTGTTATGTTAGAGGCCGAGATATTTTTTTAATGCCAAGGATCGTGATATTCGTCTGAACATCCCAATCAATTTGTTCATTCACCACATCCTCTGTTAACCAACACCGTGTCCAATCACTTAAGAAGGAGTGTGAACTAATTACCATAATTCACGAGAAACAAGGCATTTGATTACTCCACTAGGCTTATGTAACAGCCTCCACTCCACATTTTAATATGAACCCATTCATTTTTTCCTCGTCAGAACAGAGCTTTGGTTTATTGCAGATGTATTTTTTGATTTATTGTACCATTATCTTTCATATCTTTTAAAACTGAAGTAGATCTATTCATCTCATAATGAAAATTAGGATGAAAAAGCAATAACCTATCATAACCTTTTGAAGTTAGGATTGTCTTGTCCCAAGTGGTTTGAAAAGGTAGGATAATACATTTTTTTCTCTCTTTTCCTAACCATTGACATTTCATTTTGGACTTTCCCATGCTTTATATTTTCTGCTACCTGGAATCTCATCTGTTCAATAGAGCCAGATGTTCAGCAATCTGAAATGTAGTTATGGAGAAGTGGAATTTTAAACTAGACAGACTAAGCGCCAGAATATTCAGTGAGGGTCTCTAGATTGTTCCACACTCTACGCAAGTGTCACACCAAGCATCAGCTTAAAAACTCACCCAGCCACTGGGTCATCATTTCACAGCACTGCAAAAACAACCGCACAGAACCTGATGGAAATAAAAGGGAATAAAATCTTCTATTTAAACGATTTGAGTAATTTCATTATGTTTTTCAAATTATACAAATAAGAGTGTGATGGTGTTTCAAAAATGGCAACATTCTATGATAAGGAAACAACGTGTTAATCTTAATGCAAAATAACTTGTATTACTATTATTAATTAGTCTACTACATACATTTACGTTAAACCTATCATGAGGTACAGAGGTAGTAATCTCAGGTATATTTTGTCATATGAGAAAGTTGGCTGCATATCTGCCTCAGGTTTTCTGAAACCTTTATCCTTACAATGACCTTCTTTTAACATGCAATTTAATATATTTATTTTTAAATCACATAATGTAGTAAGACATACAATATACTGTATATGTAAGGAACAATTGACAACAGGCTACTGAATTATCAGTAAAAACTTTCTTTCGGCTTCACCCATTAAGGGGTCGCTTCACGATTTTGCGTGTCATCCTTGCGCAGGGGCCATGCTAATCTTCTCTGTATCGTTCCAATTTTCAGTATATGTGCTGCCATAGCAGCGGATCATCCGTATTCATGTTCGATTAGGCACGTTTTACGCTGGATGCCCTTCCTAACGCAACCATCCCCATTTATCCTGGCTTGGGACCGGCACTAAGAGTGCACTGGCTTGTGCAACCCTTATGACTGGGGTCGGTTCCCTGACCGGGAATCGAACCCGGGCCGCAGCAGTGAGAGCGCCGCATCCTAACCACTAGACCACCAGGGAACAGGCTACTGAATTATCAGTAATTATAAAAAATAATGTGACCATGACGACATTTTTGATGATTCAACAGACTGGTGCCAATTATTCCACGTTTCATTTCAAGACATTGGTCAGGTTTGCGTCCTTAAAACGCACTTGTGCATAGGAATTAATTTCTTATGCATCTCAATAACAGCTTATCCAGTATTTAATATCACTGTGGTGTAAATATAAATGAGGCTTCATGCTGTTACACACCCAATGCAGAGGATTGAATTCCAAACAATATTCCAGTTTGACCAGTGTAATGATTGAAACATTTCTGAAGAGTGATGGAAACAATTAAATCTGACAGAGCATGAGATGGTATATTGATAAATGGATAAAGGGAGCAAATCCAACAAATCCTGGTGTAATGAAATTTGACATAAAGCTGTAACATTTATCATATTTGTTGACTCATGAAACTTCACTTTGAATTCATATTTAGACGAAGGCCGTAATGTCACACCTGAGCAATAACTGTGCAGGTCAAAATACTTTCTAAATGCACTACAAATTTGTAAATATTTCTACAGAAAAGTTGGCTGAGTTGAAATCCAATCCCCTGCAGTGAATTATTGACGTGGACGACCCCATATTACTTGCTGAGCAATAATCAAACAAAAGACCATAAACCCTAATGAAATAAGAAAACAAAACAAATAAACAGAAACACATTGTGTAGTTCTTATCAAGCACAAGCACACTGTAGTGTATTCCAACTGTTTCCATGGCATTTAAATCCCTTTTAGATGATTGAGTTGGAAATAGCTTTATTAATATTCATGAGTTATCTGATTAATCAGGATGCCTGTTGTGGCCTCGAGAGTAGAGTTTTGGCTCAGCTGAAACCTTGATATTGCACCCATTTCTGTGAAAATGTACAAGAACCAGAAAGAAAGAAATGCAAATTGCATAATCAGTCAGGTCTGGAAATGCACTGAAAGAGGAAAGGAAGTCATCTCAGAGTGTTTTTTCCCCATAACTCATTCTGCCCTTAGACTACTGAATGCACTCAGTAAGCTGGTGTAATACAAATTTAAACACTTCTCTGGTGTAATAGTGTAACAGTTAGAAACTCAGTTAGAAAGAGTTTCTGACTCTTAGGTTTGACTTTTATGCAAATGTATACTGTATGTAGACACAACAGCACCAACAATGTCTCTCAGAAAACCAAACATCATAACACCAGAAGAAAACTCTTCTACTATATATTATATATATATATATATATATATATCTTGGGTGGTCTTGTGTTGCCTTCATTAAGATGTTTAGACGAGCAATTCCGAGTTTTTAGAGCGTGTGTCTCACACAGTTGGGCCTTTAAAATTATAAGCAAAAGGACAGTTAAAAATCCTGTTTACGCCTGGTCGTTTCTTGCTTCTTCAGTATGAGGATTATAAACAAATGTAGATTATCCACTTGAAAACTGGAGTGCAATTGCACACGAGATGCATTTGAAACAGATGTACTGTAAATCTGATTGCACAACACACTTGAGGTGGTGTGGGACACGTTTCTGCCGTTTTTTACGAGTGTAAATCTATCCATCGATCTATTTTTCTCCAAGCCACAAGTAACAACAAAGATTTGGAGCAAAGTTTCGAGATTAATCAAGATTAATTATGATAATAATCTTGTAATAAACATCAATAATAATGAACAACTTATCATTAATAAAACTATTAAACTAGTGCACAAAAACAACGGCTGCTGATTTGAATATTAACACGTTGCACTTCATGGCTTCTGAATATGTTCCAGACTTCTTATTTATACCATGAATGTTTGATTCTGAATGACTGGAAGGTGTGCATTAAAAGATAAACGCCAGTCAAGGCTGGTGCTGAGATTAATTTGAATGAACTGCAGAACATAATATTCAAATATCGACTACATCAAAAACAGCACAAGGAATTAAGGGATGCAGCACAGATGCATATAATTCAGCCCTGCCCCCCCCCCCCCACCACCCCACAGACTATCTCTCATAAATATTTATTGAAATTCATTCAAATAAATGTAAAATTAAGTGCACTATTTGATCTCTTTGTATGATTTACAGCAGGCAAAAATTCAGCCTCATATTAAATAACTAACGGAAATTAGTATTTTTATCCATACAGTCAGTTTTGCTTTGCAAACATCATCAGCAGCTTGTCAGTGCTGGTAATTAAGCAGGATGATCCACAGCTAGGTGTGTGCTAGATGATTGCAATGCTTTGCTTTTCTTCAGGTGGTTATTCGTGTCCTTGTTTTGCATTAAAATTTTATAACGCACATCTACCCATCGATTACACCTTCAATAACGTTCCGCATTTCTTGCAAATAATAAAAAATAAAAAAAAGAGAGCAAGCACTGTAACATCAACTTAGCACGATTTCACTTGTAATAATATTCTTATTTCCAAGCGAGATATGCTGTGAGCTTTTGAAAACAGTTAGTAAATATTAAATACTACTAATACTCCTCCTCCTAATACTACTCCTACTCCTAATAATAATAAACAGTATCGTAACTCAGATATTGGACACTGTCTATTATCTGCAGAGTGAAATCTTTTATCCTGCTGTGACAACCCTAAAGGCCGCCGTGTGCACGAGTACTAAATGAGATATGATGGCTAAGCCTGCACACGTCCTTAAGGGGTTACTATAAGAGCATAATTCCAAAGTCATAATGATGGCATTTTCTCTAAAAGCACATAATAGGAGAAAAACATTTGTATTGATTACCATATGGCCTGTTTGTCCATTTATTCATAATGTGATTTTCAAGCCTATTTCTTCACTGTACCCTCTATTCCAGGGGTGGCCAACCCGCGGCTCGCGAGCCACATGCGGCTCTTTGGCTGGTTTCATGCGGCTCTTACGTTCATATCAAAGTTTGTGTTTGTTTGTTTTTTAATGTGCGTGTTCGCATCGCTTGAGTTCAATGCGGTATTTTTAAGACTTAAATGAGCTTAGCCCCTACTGGGAAACTTTGCGGTATATCAGACCTGGGCAAACTACGGCCCGCGGGCCACATCCGGCCCTTTGTACGTCCCTGTCCGGGCCGCGTGAGGCCAATCATAAATTACAGGGATGCACCGAAAATTTTCGGCCGAAATACCAAAATTACCGAAACAACACGGCAGAAACACAATTGTAATGACGCAATAAAAAAGCGCAGCCAGCACACGGTTATCTGGATAAGAGCCAACATGTCTGCGGTGTGCGGAGAGCGATTTGCAAAACATGCAATGCTGAAATTTCAAGAGGGGGTGTATCTGCAAAGAGTTTCTCCAAGTCGGGTTTAATTTATTAAAAAGTAAAGAAAAGTAAAGTAAATCCGAGCACGCGCACTTCGTCTGTAGAGGACGTTTTTGAAAAGGCAGGAAAGTTTTCCAGTAACCCAGCCATTAGGGAGGCACAAGCCAGTGCACTCTTAGTGCCGGTCCCAAGCCCGGGTAAATGGGGAGGGTTGCATTAGGAAGGGCACCCAGCGTAAAACATGTGCCAAATCAAATATGCGGATCACAATTAAGAATTTCATACCGGATCGGTCGAGGCCCGGGTTAACAACGACCGCCACAGGTATCGTTAGCCAACAGGGTACCGGTGGAAATTGGGCTACTGTTGGCCGAAGGAGGAGAAGGAGAGGAGGAAGACGACTACAGAGACGGCAGGGAAAGGAGAAGTGTAGGAGAGTGGAGGTTCGGGTTGGTACTTTAAATGTTGGTACTATGACGGGTAAAGGGAGAGAGATAGCTGATATGATGGAGAGGAGAAAGGTAGATATGTTGTGTGTTCAGGAGACCAAGTGGAAAGGGAGTAAGGCCAGAAACATTGGAGGTGGGTTTAAACTGTTCTATCATGGTGTGGATGGAAAGAGAAATGGTGTAGGGGTGATTCTGAAGGAAGAGTACAGTAAGAGTGTAGTGGAGATGAAGAGAGTTTCTGATAGGGTGATGAAAGTGAAGCTGGAAGTTGAAGGGATGATGATAAATGTCATCAGTGCCTATGCTCCACAAGTCGGCTGTGAGATGGAGGAGAAGGAAAGATTCTGGAGTGAATTAGATGAAGTGGTAGATGGTGTACCTAGGAAAGAACGATTGGTGATTGGGGCAGACTTTAATGGGCATGTTGGTGAAGGGAATAGAGGGGATGAGGAGGTGATGGGTAGGTATGGCCTTAAGGAGAGGAATGTGGAAGGGCAGATGGTGGTAGATTTTGCTAAAAGGATGGAAATGGCAGTGGTGAACACTTATTTTAAGAAGAAGGAGGATCATAGGGTGACTTATAAGAGTGGAGGAAGGTGCACACAGGTGGATTATGTTCTATGCAGGAGATGCAACCTGAAGGAGATTGGAGACTGTAAGGTGTTGGCAGGGGACAGTGTAGCTAGACAGCATCGGATGGTGGTCTGTAGGATGGTTTTGGAGGCGAAGAAGAGAAGGAGAGTGAGAACTGAAAGAAGAATAAGATGGTGGAAACTGAAGGAGGAAGAGTGTAGTGTGAGGTTCAGAAAAGAGGTCAGACAGGGGCTCAGTGGTGTTGAAGATTTGTTGGGTGATTGGGAAACTACTGCAGGAGTAATGAGGGAGGCAGCTAGAAAAGTACTTGGTGTGACATCTGGAAATAGAAAGGAAGACAAAAAGACGTGGTGGTGGAATGAGGAAGTGCAGGAGAGCATAAGGAGAAAGAGGTTGGCAAAACAGAAGTGGGATAGACAGAGTGATGAGAAAAGTAGGCAGGAGTACAAGGAGATGCGGCAGCAGGTAAAGAGGGATGTGGCGAAAGCCAAGGAAAAGGCATACGAGGAGCTGTATGAGAGGTTGGACATTAAGGAAGAAGAAAAGGATTTGTACTGATTGGCCAGGCAGAGAGATCGAGCTGGGAAGGATGTGCTGCAAGTTAGAGCAATAAAGGATGGAGAGGGAAATGTGTTGACTAGTGAGGAGAGTGTGTTGAGAAGGTGGAGGGAGTATTTTGAGCAGCTGATGAATGAGGAAAATCAGAGAGAGAGAAGGTTGGATGAGGTGGAGTTGGTAAAGCAGGAAGTGGATAGGATTAGTAAGGAGGAAGTGAGAGCAGCGATTAAGAGGATGAAGAGTGGAAAGTCGGTTGGACCAGATGACATACCTGTAGAAGCATGGAGATGTTTAGGAGAGATGGCAGTGGAGTTTTTAACCAGATTGTTTAACAAGATTCTGGAAGGTGAGACGATGCCTGAGGAATGGAGAAGGAGTGTGCTGGTACCGATCTTAAAGCATAAGGGAGATGTGCAGACCTGCAGTAACTACAGGGGAATTAAGTTGATCAGTCACACCATGAAGTTATGGGAAAGAGTAGTGGAAGCCAGGCTGAGAGAAGAGGTGACCATCTGTGAGCAACAGTATGGTTTCATGCCGAGGAAGAGCACCACAGACGCCTTATTTGCTTTGAGAATGTTGATGGAGAAGTATAGAGAAGGACAGAAGGAATTGCATTGTGTATTTGTGGATTTAGAGAAAGCGTACGACAGAGTGCCAAGAGAGGAGTTGTGGTATTGTATGAGGAAGTCTGGTGTGTCAGAGAAGTATGTGAGGGTGGTGCAGGACATGTATGAGGACAGTGTGACAGCAGTGAAGTGTGCAGTAGGAACGACAGACTGGTTCAGGGTGAGGGTTGGACTACATCAAGGATCGGCCCTGAGCCCTTTCCTGTTTGCAGTGGTGATGGACAGGTTGACGGACGAGGTCAGACAGGAGTCTCCCTGGACTATGATGTTTGCGGATGATATTGTGATTTGTGGTGAGAGTAGTGAGCAGGTTGAGAAGAGCCTGGAGAGGTGGAGATATGCGCTGGAGAGAAGGGGAATGAAAGTCAGTAGGAGTAAGACAGAGTACTTGTGTGTGAATGAGAGGGAGGGCAGTGGAGTGGTGCGGTTGCAGGGAGAAGAGGTGGAGAAGGTGGAGGAGTTCAGGTACCTGGGTTCAACAGTGCAAAGTAATGGAGAGTGTGTTGGAGAAGTGAAGAAAAGAGTGCAGGCAGGGTGGAGTGGGTGGAGAAGAGTGGCAGGAGTGATTTGTGATAGTAAAGTATCTGCAAGAATGAAAGGGAAAGTTTATAGGACTGTGGTGAGACCTGCGATGTTGTATGGATTAGAGACAGTGGCATTGAGTAGAAGACAGGAGGTGGAGCTGGAGGTAGCAGAGCTGAAGATGTTAAGGTTTTCGTTGGGAGTGATGAGGATGGACAAGATTAGAAATGAGTTTATTAGAGGGACTGCGCATGTAGGACGTTTTGGTGACAAGGTGAGGGAAGCGAGATTGAGATGGTTTGGACATGTGCAGAGGAGGGACGTGAATTATATTGGTAGAAGAATGCTGAGGATGGAGCCACCAGGAAGGAGAAAAAGAGGAAGGCCAAGGAGGCGGTTTATGGATGTGGTGAGGGAAGACATGCAGGTAGTTGGTGTGAAAGAGGCAGATGTAGAGGACAGGGTGGTATGGAGACGGATGATCCGCTGTGGCGACCCCTAATGGGAGCAGCCGAAAGAAGAAGAAGAAGAAGAAGAAGAAGAAGATGAAGGAAAGTTTTCCAGTGATGGTGCCAAGGCAAAAGGCATAACACAAAAAATTATGGATTTCATTGCCTTTTGAATTGAATTTTAATTTCGGTGCATCCCTAAAATATTATCGTTGGTGTGGCCCTCTGACACAATTCAGGTTTCTCATGTGGCCCCTTGTAAAAATTTATTGCCCACCCCTGCGGTATATTCATCTCACGCACATGCGCATTTGACGAAAATACCGTATTGAACTCAAGCGAAGTGAACACGCACATAAAAAAAAAACCAAAAACACAAACAAAGTCTGTGTTTTCGACCCTGAAACACGTGAAATCAAAGCATCGATCTGTTCTGAATGACACCCATGTGAAAGAATTGCTTCGAGTGGCAACAACGGAATACGAGCCAGATTGTTCAAGGGGATTGTTCAAGGCAAGGAATGCCAAAAGTCCCACTAAGTAACATGCATAGTAAAAGAAAAACGCTATTGTAAATTATTATATTTTTGTTTGTGGACTTGGTTAAACTAAGAGTTTGTGTGTGTGAGACAGTGCACACAATGTTCATTGTTGAAAATGACTGTCCTGTGGTCTTAGAACTGTAGGAGTCAATTTCTGTCATTATGTTGGTGTGTGACATTTACAATAAATCTGGCTGAGCAGAGGTGTGTGTGTGTGTGTGTGTGTGTGTGTGCGCGTGCGTGCGTGTGTGTGTGTGTGTGTGTAAGAGGAAGGGATGGGTGATGTTCATGTGTGCCCATGTGTATGATGTGGCTCTTTGCGGTAACACAGTAAAAAATGTGGCTCTCGGTCTCTGACTGGTTGGCCACCCCTGCTCTATTCGCTATAACTATTCCCTGTAGGATTAAAATAGCAGGTTTTTTTTTAGCTCCGTAAATGTTGTTTAAGGATACTACATTTGCTAGGAATAGCACAAGGAAAGTGCCTTTTCTCTACTAGTGCATAAGTAAGATTTCGAGATTCGTACTCTATGTGCACTTTTTCTGATTTCCATAAAGGATAAAAATATACAGTATAAAACACAATTTGCCGGAGCTGTGTGAAATGTTTGGCATTTTTGCAAATCCTGAAAATGTTAGTGTAGTGCAAAAGTCATACACAATTGAAGAAAACTCATATGAGGGTGTGTAGGGGCCATTAGATAGAATTGCGTTTGAAATATTTAAATGTTTTTTTGTTGTTTGTCTTGTGAATGTGTGCCCTCTATAGGTCAGGGGCAAAGTTATAAAGGTGGGGCAAGAAGTGGCTGAGGGGAGGCCCATGCATGCGCATACCATTCATTGGTGTAACACACAAGACTCCTTAAAGCTTATTGTTGTTGGGGTTTTTTTTCTCTTTCCTTCCCCCCCACCCAAATAAATATCAGCATATCACCATGCAGTTAATCTACTCTCATCTTTCATATACGTGTCAACAACGCAATAACGCCGGGCAAGCAAAAGGAGCAATGTAGGAGCATTTACCACTACAAGGGGGGTGGAGAAAATCTCTTGTTGCCAGTCATATTTTCTAACCCTTTTAGACTGTGCATAAAAACATCAAATCCAACAGGAACATTAATATTAGGCAAAACAAGCTATTGCAGGTTTGGAGTTTATTCTTTAAGGCTATGGTGTCAAGATAAGGAGCAATTTTATATCTCTTCTCATTGTGTTCGTCAAATTATCCCCTTGTCCTTTTTATTTATTTTTGTAGGACAGCTATATTTTGTCAGATTCAGTTAGTATTATGTTTAATGGACTGACACAAAGAGTCAATGACACCACGAACTGTAAAGTAAAGAAGCTAAATTAAGCAGAAAACCATCTGGAGAGCTGTAGTAAAATATCCCATAATAAGATTTTGAAGGGGAAGTGTTTATAAACTGAATAAAAGCGGCCCAAGAACCAAACCCTGGACGAAACCTCAAATTTGCTCGGATACGTAATCTAAAAAAAAAAATAGCCACTACCCTGCAAGGATTTTTCGATTCATAGTGTCAAAAAACATACTGAGATTAAAAGAGCAGTAGAACAGAATTTCTATTTAAACAAATGTCATGAAGCAGTCTCAGTGCTATGGTAGAGCCAGAATTCAAAACAAAATGTATTAAAGCTATTTGAGGTTAGGAAACCAGTCAGTTGATTCAAATTACTTTTTCTATTCATTTTTTGATGAAAGGTAAGTTCGAAATGAGCCTGTAAATGATTGAGCTGTTGCATGTTGTGCACCCCCAACCCCACCCCCCACCCCCAACACACACACAAAATGGCACTTTTCAATGAACTAAGAAAAATATTCAATCTGTGTGAATCATTTTCTTTTTGTAGCACACATCTGGGCAAAAAGACTAAAAATGGGCCACAGCCAAAATGGCAAAATATGAAGCTTTTAATGGTTTTAATAACAAATCGTTGGCCAGGAAATTAGTAAAAATGAAACAAATGCTCTAGATCTCAATCCTGCATCAATTTAGGAGCTTGTTATCAGGCTCATGATGAGGTGCACCATGTGGCAGATCACCAAATGGTTCATCTTTTAAAAACAAAAAACATCCAAGATATTTTTTGTACACCCAGACGCATGGTGAATGCAAATTTTTTTACCTTAAACATTTTAAACTTTATGATGATTTTATCTTTAATACAAAAAAAGCTAAATAAATGGCTATATTAATTACATGGACAAAAGATTATAGACACCTTACCATTTCTATGTGCTTTGTGAAAATTCCATTCTATATTTCGTTAAGGCATTGGACTTTGCATCAGAAGGGCATGAGTTCAAATCCCAGCCTCAAAAAGCTGCCACTTCTGGGCCCCTGAACAAGGCCCTTAACCCCCATAGCTGCATACTCGTATTAATGAGATAACTAAGTCGCTCTGGATAAAGACTTGTGCCAAAAGCTGCAAATGTTAAGTAATCACCTTTACTCTTTTTGGAAGATGTTCCACTAGATTTCGGATTTTTTTTTTTCCCGTTCTTCAGCCACAAGGACATTAGTAAACTCAAGTACTGATGTAGGGCGAGCAGGTCTGAGGAGCAAGCAGCATTCCAATTCATTACAAGGATTTTTAATAGGGTTGAGGTCAGCGCTTTATAGCAGGCCACATACCATCGTTCACTCCAACCAATGTAAAGCATATCTTCATAGAGCTGACTTTGTGCTCATAAGGCACCGTCATGTCAGAACAGGTTCGGGTCTCCTATTTTAAGTGAAGGGGAAAATTTGTATGCTACCACATCCAATTACATCCTATACAATCGTGTCCCTCCAACTCTGTGGTTACAGTTTGGGGAACATCCACATATGGCTGAAAAAGTCAGGCGTCCCAAAACTGAGGTCTCTATAATGTATACAGAAAGATCTACACATTCAATATGGTTTGC
The DNA here is from genome assembly GCA_014706435.1 of Silurus glanis. Classification (NCBI taxonomy): domain Eukaryota; kingdom Metazoa; phylum Chordata; class Actinopteri; order Siluriformes; family Siluridae; genus Silurus; species Silurus glanis. The sequence continues at coordinate 2,985,143 of JAAIIK010000030.1, forward strand.
ATGGCGAGACATTTTGCTAAATGGTTTTTCCCCTTGTGAGCTCTTAGTGAGCTGTCAGTACTTTTAATATCACGAGCAATGGATTTAATTCTGGGGGAGAGTAGCTAATTAAATTGAAGACCACCACTAATACAAAAAGGTTTAGGGTCAAGTTACTTTTAGAGGTTTTGGTTGAAAAATGACAACGTCTGTGACAATTAATAATAAAATCGGTTAGTAACAGATCCCTCACAGAGAAGAACCAAATACTTGGCTTTAAGGACTGCGATTCACATTTTAGATACCACACACTGCTGATAAACAATTTTGCCTCAAGGTATAAAACGAAATAAAAATGATCCCATTAATGAGATTCTACAATCCCTATAGGCAGCTTGTCTATTAGAGCATTCATGGGAATATTACTACTGTAGCAGGGGAGACTATAAACATTTCTCATAATTTATTCATGACAGATGGATGTATAGGAGGTCTGGTCAGTGTGGTGTGGTGGTTCAGCATGACACCATGTGGTAACATTGCACCAGTGCAGCTTGTGTTTTTTTTTTTTTGTAAGTATATTATCTCATATCTCATATTATAATAATCTGATCAGGAGCTCATGGCACTTGAATAAAGAAAAGTGGTTACAACCACAATTACAGGTCAGACATATTTAACTTATAACATTAATGAGAACATTGTCTATTTAAATTATGAGAATTTGTGTAAAACTGAATTAAGGCCCGATTTCTCGTGTCGGGTGTCTGGTGTTCTGTCGGTGTCAAATCTTGTTTAGTGGCAATAGATATTTGGTTGAAAGGAATTTTTTTTTGTTTGTTTTTACATCACCCACTTGAACATACTTGTAAAAATGACTTGTTCAATGGCATCTGTATACATTCACACTTTTTTGCCTTTAATTGTTTTATCTGTTCTAAATCTTATCCTCCAAATCGAAAAGATAGTGAAAAGTGTCAAACATGTCATCTGGTCAGCAATAGTAGGAGGATAATATCGAACCCAATGCTTGCATGAATTACTCGCTGCGGAAACAAGAATTCTTTGTTAGTTTGGCAAACAGCAAAGCCTTTTCCTCTCCACAAAAAAACCCCCCCTATTAATTTAGCTGAGAAAGACTTTGTTCATTATATAAACCATGAATGTGATTCTCACAGCAACAGTCTGGCAATGAGTCGCCCCTAAAGATGCACCACAGAATGGACAAATCCATTCTCCGGGCACTAATCATCTAACTCATGACAAATCTGCTACTTAATGTCACTTAATAAAATCTTATGTAGCACAACGGACAGCATTAACATGGCATGAGTCAGTATTAACGTAAGCAATGAAAGTCTTGAAAATCCCCCAATTTGGGATGAATTTTAAAAATCGTGCTGGTTAGGATTTGGATTTGTACTGTAGTTAATGTCAACAGTCTGCTACACAGACTCAGGACTACAGTTTGCTTCTGATCACCATCACTTTTAGCTGTGATAAATGGACATTCGGTGCAACCCAGATGAGGATGAGGTTCTCTCTTGAGTCTGGATCCTCTCAAGGTTTCTTCCTTCTGACACAGATAAAAATGATCCCATGCGGCATTTTAAAATACGAAAAAAAAAAAGGAAAACAACAAAGATGTCAAACTCATATATTATTTATTCCATTTAAATATTTTCCTCTTATACATTTTTTTTTATCTTAAATAATACAAATGCGTGTGCTAGGACTAATTTCCAAGAATGCCCAGTACTTCCATGCTGCATTGAAATATATATTTGTATACACACATACACCCACACACTCACATCACCATAGGAGCAAAAAAGCGCTTGGTGAGTTTTGTACATCTTAGAACTAACCTCCCGCTTTCTCCGAGGCCCTGTTTTTTTTTTTTTTTTTTTTTGGGAACGTGACTCTCAGAACTTTCTACTATAGCGAGGACAATTCACAATGCTGACGAAAGAGCAAAAATACTTAGTACTTGCTATGTAAGACTTTGAAAGAATGTTTACAATGCTGCAACAAAAAAATAAATAAAAAAAGATTTTTCTTGTGCGTGTGTGTGTCAGTGTAGTAGAGGGTAAAATATTGGAATGCTGCAGGATCGTATTCAAAAACGACCGATTTCTAATCATTTCAAAAAATATTATAGAGCTGTGATGTACCCGAAGCCAAATGATTCTTGCATGTCTACTGAATGCCAAGGTCATGACTCTATTGACTACATGCTAATTCACTGTGGTCATTAAATAAAGAGCGATGAGCAAAACGTCAGCAGACGGAACATAGCGTTCCCGTACAGTGTTTTTTTTTTTTCTCCTCTTTATACAGTCGTGTTCGGAAATGTATTTATTTTTCCCCATTATTCAAAAAGAAACTTTAGTTCTTTCCTAGCTAACCGTCCAAAGAAAAAACAAACAAACAATTGCAATAAAAATCATTAAGAAAACATAGTTGCAAAGCAGCTAGAGAGAAAGAAAAAAAAAAAAAAAAAAGCGCTGAATAAACCACAGGATCTGTTTCTGTTTACACACTGTACATAACGACTTCGTTCGATGACCCCTTCGTCTCGAATAGCACTATAAACCTATATTCCAAACCAACAGGGTGTCAGTCGTGCCACCTATAACAAGACACTGTATTGTCCAACTGTTGTTATTAATGATAATAATAATCATAAAAAATAAAAACATCTTGCACTATAAAGAAATGGCAGATGAAGAACTGAAAAGAAGTGATATGCATTCTCTCATGCTGTACATTTTGGCCAGTACTGTCGAACATGGGTATCTTGAGCGCTTGATTGGAGTCATCGACATACTAAACTAGTACAGAAATCACATTTCTAGCTATCACGACAATACGTGTGACTGATATACACTCGGGTATTTTCTTTTAAATAGTTAAAGAGGAATGGATAATTCATGTAAAACTTGATGTGTGTTAGCACTGGAGCACATTCGGTGTTATGAAGGAAAACCATAACGTGTATATGCTTGTTCACGGCATCGAGGCCTTACATGAGAATAGAAAAAAAGGCATGGGTTGTTTTTGTTTTTTGCTTATTTTTTTTTCCGGGAGGGGGGGGGGGGGGGGGGGGGTAGACGTTTCCTCAGTTCCGGCTGCCTCATTCTCTGCAAGGATGCATGTTTGACCTACGCTGAGTGATGCAAATTAGATCGGAGGGGTGTGTGTGTGGAGGCATGGGGTCGTCTTAGCAGCCTTTTCCAAAAAACAGGAAATAATGCTTTGTCAAACTTTTGTACTTGATTCAATAGAAGGCATGAAATGACAGTCTTACATCATGCTTTCCTGTCTGCAATTCCAGTTCAGTGGTCCAATGCACCCAGGTGATCGTTGCTTCTTTAAAAAAGTTACGGCGTGTATTTTCTTTCCTGGCCTTTCTATTTTTTCTCTGACCTTTAGGTCAATTTTCTGTCCTTTATTCTTTCTTTCTCGTTTCTATCTCAGCAGGAGAGAGTAGGGGGGGGGGGGGGGGGGGGTCACTACAGTGCAATGAGACTCATAAGGAATGGCTTTTTGTTTTTTAAGCACAAACTGCTGCATGATACAAACCAAGCTAGGGCAAGAGAGGCAAACGCACTATGAAGGGGGGAGGGATAAAATCCTCCTGTTTCTTTTCATAGCGGACTAACCTATTACTATTAAAAGGCACAAAAAAAGACCGTATGAAACAGTGTTTTCATATCGATCCCAAATAGGAAACAAGCGTATCTAAAAAAAAGGTAACGCTGGAGGAGGGGGGTGGGGGGGGGGGGGGGGCGATGGCACATACCGAAAGCCGAAGTGTGTATGCAAGGCAATACTTTTCTATTCACACGCTCGGAAAAAAATGAAATGGATTACCTCCCTCGGGTTTTGTAGGATCGGAGACGATAAATTCTCTCTGTTCTGTATTTACACATACGACAAATACACAGTATTTTTCTTCCGTTTTAAAGTCAGTAGCAGGTGAAAGTTTCAGACGGAATCACAACTCCTGATTCGCTGAACGGTAGATTAGTGCAAACTTATGATGGCCGTGGGTTGGGGTTGGGTTGGGGGGGTTGTTTGGGGAGGGGGCGGTGCTTGTATCTAGCGGCGCAGTGTGAAAGCTTTGGTTTGCTGGGAAGGCAGGATGTGAGGAAGGGAGGTGGAACACGCTCTGTCTAAGGTGTAAGGCAAGTCCTCACAAGCTATAGTAGGATGAGAGTTCATTAAAGAAATCTCAAGTCTAATTGGACGATCGATGGTAAGACAAGGAACTCCGACGTTATCTGGGCCACCGGAATACCTCTATGGTCCTGCATGGTACAACAAATTGGTATACGATCGGTTGAAGATTTAAGGTTAAAGATTCACGATTTGGGGAAGACCAGGTACTCGGTTTGGTCTTGGTCGAGGGAAGTCATTTTTAATTACTCTAAAAATAAATATTTCCACCATAGAATCTATAAATAAATAACTCTACAGCCAATAAGGGCACGTTTATAGTCTAAGTCATAATTTAAGGTACCCCTAAATGTACCTACAACTCATATCTTTTTTTCTTCCACACACAAATCCGGCGAGTATAAAATAGAACTATTGACAAGCCAAATAAAATTATATATATATATGTAAGCAGTTTCATGGAGTTACAGATCATATATTAGCCATCAGATCAGATCTGTCCCAAGTTGTGCTCAAAGTAGCATTATGCTGAATCACCAAATCTTCGGTTTCAGCAAGTATGAAGTCTGGAAAGAGCAGCCTAACTTTGACAGTCTTGTGGCCTTTCAGGAATTCCTTGGATTAGGATATTGATTGTGACTTCACCTTATAGACTCTGGTTTTCAGTGTATGGCTCCACGATAGCAAACATTATTTATTTCATTTTTTACTACTAGTGCTACTGCAGGTTCTTCAGAAGGCGGCCGTAGCGGAAGTCGTAAACATGGCGACAGACGAACACCAGGTCGGGGTCAACGTCAGCCGGGATGCTGCGATGAGCTGGAATGGCGTAGTTGCGAGCCGGAGGGACCAAGGGGGCACTTTTGGGACGACCCTCCTCACGACGCTTCACCAAGGCACAAAATCTAAAGCGAAACGGATGCACGCGAGAATGAACCGACCATTAATTCGGACTCGTTATTGACGTTGCAGACACACGACCTACCTGCAATATTGTGCTAATGTCAAGACGTAGCACTTATCCTCGATGCACGCGACGCTGTTCTCGTCCTGATGCCGGGATGCAAAAATCTCATTCTGAAAAGAAAAAAAAATCCCACAGCACAAGACACAAAGCTTTGATGCTCAAATATTCAATACATCAATGAGAGCAGACAATCAGCGCAGCGCACAGGTGTCCAATTTCAAAAGCACTCAATGCAAGAGCAATGCAAGTCGGCTGTGTGTGTTTTTTTTTTTTTTTTTTCTCCCCTTAGCCACGGTCTCCAGGGCTTACTGAGTGCAGAAAAGCCTGCGCTGCCTACTGCCTCTTAGAAAACTCATAATCAAGGCAAGTCAAATGTTTACACAATGCTTTCTTGTGAAGAACTCTCTTGCCTTTGTCATGAACACAACTCACCTCACAGTGCATGCTGGGATTGCGGCCCCCCTGAGTGTGCTCTGGACGGTAGTACCAAAACAGGCTCATCATCAGCTCCCCTGTGGAGAGTCATATCACTTTTTTAGTTGATCAGCTCGGTGCAGCAGTCACTATACATGACCCAGCAGATGGTAAATATGAGTTTTCAAAAGAGTGCTGCTTCCACCAAAAAAATACATGAATTTTTTTTTTTTTCATTCAAAATAATCTAACTTTACAATATTTCCCAACAAACAACATGCGCAGTGTTTTGAATGTAGTTGTCACTATAGCACCTTTGTAGATGGTAAATTGGCACAAATTGATTAGACCTTCTGACAGACAACAGCCAATATGAATCCTAAAACGGACTAAAGCCGACTAACTGATATCAGTTGTGCATTCCAGAAATAATAAAACATCAGTATCTCCTTCCCATGATCTCCTCCTCCACCTCGAAGTCGTACCAATGTAATGCAGCATCTTCCAGCACAATACCTTGTCAGAGCAATGTAGATCATTTCTCTGCTACACTGTAATTACCAGAAATCTGCTCCCCTAATTTTAAATGCTTTCACCTGGTAGGTTCCCAGACGCAGGCCTGTAATCATCCCATTGAGTGGAGGTGAGTTGCTACTCAGCTACTGCGATTATTATTGCAGCAAGAACTGGGACCCTTTGCTCTTCTCGTGTCTCGGTCGCAATTCAGAGGCTTGCGTTGCGATTAAAAATAGACTGCCGATGCATATCGATCATGTCGTTTAACTTCTGTGTGGCGATGGACAGTTATGAATTGCAGGGTTACTGTGACTTCACCTGCAATTCCCATCAGCTTCATTACATGAGCTTAACCACTGGAATGCGATATTGTGGCTCAGATAGAAAATTCAAGCACAGATCCTTAGATATTGATTTAGTTTTCTTTTTTTTTTGCCCTTCAGCAGTCGAGTACCATCTTTGATACGAGCGCCTATTCAAAAGGTTCCCTGATTAGCGTTTACAATTTTTGCTGCTATCAATATTCCCAATATTTGGTTTTATTGGTCATGTTGCTATGTATTTAAAATATTTCATGTTGGAGTATCTTGCAAAATGCCATGGTCTCATCAAGTTTTTAATGATTTTTTTTTTAAACTCCCTCACAGAACTGAAGTGTAGGGCAGAAGCTATCGATTAATTTAGTAATCGAGTATTCTAGCGATTAATCGAGTAATCGTATAAGAAGGACTTTATTAAAGAGCAATACTTAATATACAAGAGCAAATATGATGGGTCTGTTAAAATAAACAAGTCATTTGTTTCCTTTAAAAAAATAAAAAATAATAATAATAATAATAATAATAAAAAAATGATTGCTGAAATTGCATACAAGAATAACTGAAAACTTTAGAGCATTTAGAGCATATTAAATACATAAAATAATACATAAATAAAAAATCATAAAAAAAAAAAAAAATGTAACTACTTTAGATTACCTAAAAAAAAAAGGAAATGCCAAACTTTGGAAACTTTGTTGTTTTCTTTGGCCTGAATCCTATCCTTTCATGTGGCTCGTTTCCGCCACATTAAAAGAAAAAAGTTTGCCTAATTCCGCCTTTTCCCCCCCTCTCAATTCCGAGTTTATTTCCCGCAATTCTGACTTTATCTCTCGTAAACATCCAACATTTCTGGTGCATCCACCAGTAACCATGTCAAGAGACCGGTCTTATTTTCTCTTGTATATTTAGTGTAGCGCTTTAACAAAGTAAAAGAACTTATCCTTTTTTTTTTCATTCATTCATTTTCTCCCGCTTTTCCGTAATTCGGGTCGCGGGGGCAGCAGTCTAAGCAGACCCCCGCCTTCGACTGCTGCCCAATCCTCACAGCACCGTCCCTTACGGTCCCTCCTGCAGGTGGTGAGCCCACGGGAAGGCGGCCCCACGTCACTCCGACGTCACGGGCCTTGATATTTCCCTCGTAAGAGACCCCCGGAGCATAGAGGGTTAAGGGCCTTGCTCAAGGGCCCAAGAGTGGCAGCTTGGCGATACCGGGGCTTGAACCCCCGACCTTCCGATCGGCAACCCAGCGCCTTAACCGCTGGAGCCACCACTCCCCCTGTAAGAACTTATCCGATTTCTTGTATTATTTTAGCAATCGAGTATGCTAACGATTATTCCTACGAATAATCAAGAACTTATCCGATTTCTTGATTATTCGTAGGAATAATCGTTAGCATACTCGATTGCTAAAATAATGCATCGCAACAGCTCCAGTCGGAATTGTAAGAAATATAGTTGCAACTGCGAGAAAAAATAAAGTTAATTTCCAGAAATAAAGTTGGAATTGTGAGAAATAAAAAACACTAAATCGCGAGAAAAAAACTTGAAATTGGTCAAACTTTTTAGAAATCCACACCCCGTGCTATTTCTCCCCGTTCCTCAATTATTTCATTCTGTAACGTCTTCTGTGCTACCCGTCCAGAGTTTAGTGAATGTTGCGTGAGTAATAAATGATCCTTCAGGAAACACAGTGCTCGGTGTGTAGTTAAATGGACAAAACTTTTTTTCTTTTCTTTTTTATTCGAATTATTTCAGGAATCGTTTCAGCCCAAAATTGTTCCCAAAAATGTTTAAAAAAGTTGTCTACGTGTATATTAGGGATGGGCATCTCTGTAACCATGCGTCGAGATGTGAATCACATCAGCCTTAATTTAAAATAGATTAAATAAATCCAGGTGTTCTTTTCCTGGTTTGTCTCCAGGAGGATGCAGCTCTACCTCTGCCATGTTAATCTATTTTCTATATGACTCCCAGGACACGCCTCGGTGTCCGTAGTGTTATGATATGCCATATTCACGTGGCAGCAGTGGTGCTGAGAGAACTCGCTTGAGAAAGTTTAGCGAGGAGAAATCAATCTACATAGCAAATATTGGTCAGAAATGATCTAAATAATACAAGTATAGCGCGTCTACTAATAATTATATATAAATAAATCGTTTTCTATCTGTGCAAATATGTTCAAAACGATGCGATACAAATGCCCACTTGTATTAATTAACGCTCGTTAACTTTTATGCAGGTGCACTGATGCGAATCGGTGAATCTTACCTTTCCTAGTCTATATGCTTAAATTAGCCACATATTAAAATAAAAAAAACACAATTATAGTTTGTTTGTTTAATGCTAAAAGTAAAAAGAAATGCATCCTCTCACCCCTAAGCACTTGTGTGTATTCTACTTCCTATAGAGCTAGCTTTGCTTATTTCCTTGAAGACATTATCACCTCATGACTATGACACCATGAGTGCAGTTAGTTCTGAAACGCCAGAGCTGGACGACAGACAGAAATCAATGCCCAAATTGTTTGTGATCTGAACATCTGCGACAGGCGCTTACAGAGCCCTGTATAATGCCCTTCACAGGCTATGAAAATACTGCACTCTATTCATCACTTTTCTCTGGTGCACAGCGGAGGTGAAGAGCGAAGCAAACAGCAGACATGGCTGCAAAACTCTGCTAGGAAGAAAGTCTTAAGCACCGCAGACAGGGTTTTGTAGCAGGAACAAAATCAGGCAGAAGAATCCCCTGAGCAATCTCACGCTAGAGAATAGAGTCTTCACCGCAGTAAAATAAACAGTCGAGAAACTGATTTAGACGCGAGGTCTTTTGAAATTTCAGCAAACGTGATTGGTTTGTAATATTTCTATTCGAGGATGATAGACTAAGATGGACAGATCAATTTGTAAATGTGGTTCTACAACTGAACAGTCGCTCAACGTCAGGAGGACGAGCATCACGATGTAACCCTGCAATTATGACTTGGGAAAGTAAACAAGCGTATACCGTAATTTCCGGACTATTAAGCGCACCCAAATATAAGCCGCACCCACTGAATTTTCAAAGATGTTTATTTTGAACATAAATACGCCGCACCTGTCTATAAGCCGCAGGTGTCTACACTGAAACTAATGAACTTTACACAGGTTTAACGAAAGACAGTGTCTGTAACACGGCTTGTATCTAAACAGTAGCCTACCAAGAAAGTCATTGTTCACTGTCTTTCTCCTTCCTTTCACAACAATTTCTCTCGGGAGTTTATCTTTTGGCATCGTCGTGCGTTTAAAAATCACCATCGGTGAAGCTTTTCTCCCGATGCCGTGCAGCTCAGAACACAGGTGAAGTGCGTTTTTTCGTGCCCGGTTGTTTTCAGCGTGACGAATGATTCGCATTTCCTGTTGCCAGTCCGAGTGAGCGGCAGGTCAAACGTCAGAGGAACCGCATCCATATTTATGATGTGGTGCGGCCCGATTCACTTGAAGAGTTTCATTGGTTCACCTGAACCCGTTCGGCAATTTCATTGGTCTAATGTTATGGGGATCAGTTTTTTGGCTTGAAGCTTGTGAAACCGGGAAAAACCCAGGAAAAATCCATAAATAAGCCACTTCGTTGTTTAAGCCGCGGGATTCAAAGCGTGGGAAAAAAGTAGCGGCTTATAGTCCGGAAAATACGGTAAGCATAAGATATACATGTAAAAGCAGCAGGGTGTAAAAACAATACACTATATGTGCAAAAGCATTGCGACACCTGACTTTTCCAGCTGTATGTGCTTCTTCCCACACTTTTACTAAACTTTTAAGTTGGACGAACACAATTGTACATGATGTCTTCAGATGTGGTTACATTAAACTGTCATTTTACTTGAACTAGAAGTAATCGAGCATTCTACCGATTATTCCAATGATTAATCGAGTATTCTCTATTAAAGAACAATACTAAATGAACAAGAGTAAATGAGACGGGTTCTCTTCCTTTTAGGTAAAATTTGTTTCCTATTTAGTGAAATTCACATTTTTATTGCTGAATTCGTATACAAGAATATCTGTGATACCCTTTTAGTGCATTTAATTGCTATATTACATCATAATGTAAATACAACTATACGTACATAAAAAAAAAAAAAAAATAAAGCATACATAAAAATACATTTCAGATTTTAAAAAATAATAATACAAATAAAATAGTACGGTGTTTTCCTTAGATTTTAGTTTGAAATGATCCCAAACTTTGGAAACCTAAATCCTATGGAAGCCCGTTTCCGCCACATAAAAAAAGTTTGCCTAATTCCGACTTTTTTTTTCCTCGCAATTCCGACTTGATTTCTCGTAAACATCCTACATTCCTGGTGCATCCACCGGTAACCATGTTGTTGGCCTGAAGTTTGAAGCAGTTGGTGTGTGAACGAGGCCTCCTCTGCTTCATCTGTCTGCGTTCCGTCTCCTCCAGAGCTGATTGTTAGGGATCATGAGCTTAGTTTGATAGCATGCGATTCTATTGATTGTAGCCTATTTCATTTTTAATGCGTAAAGATTCTGCCACTATAGAGGGTGTGACGCGTCCCGATTGGCTAAAACAAAAAACCTCGGAATTGAGAGCAAAAAAAAAAGAAAAAAAAATAAACCTCGGAATTGGGCAAACTTTTTATTTAATGTGGCAGAAACGAGCTTCCATATGAATCATCTCCCCGTTCCTCAATGTTTTCTCCCCGTTCCTCCATTTTTAATTCTGCAGCATACTTCTGTTTGAGTTTAGCGAGTGGTGCGTCAGTAATAATTGTCCGTGGGAAACGCAGTGCTACGTGTGTAGTTAAATGGACTAAACAAAGCATCGAGGCAAAATTATTTGTCTCAATACATTTTTGCAATCGAAATCCTCGAGGAATCGTTACAGTCCTAGTTTGGAGTGGAAGACCTTAAATAGCCTGCTATAAAAGTTATTATTAACTAATTATTCATTAACAGCAAATGGAGACTAAATGTGGAATGGGATGTTCTAAAATCACATATATATTCATATATCTTAATCAGGTGTCCACAAACTTTTGTCCATATTGTACTTCTTGACCAAAGTAGTAAGGACTCTTGGCGTACCTGACTCAGGGTCCTCCCAGAAGGCAGACACTTTGGCCACATAGGGGAGCGACTTCTTTCGCGGACCAGACCGCAGCAGAACAGTGTCTCGCACCCTGATTACTTCCCCGTCTCTCTGCACTCCTTCGTAACATCTGCGCAGTGCTGGAGACTCCTCACCCTGTGGGTCATCACCGCACATG
>JAAIIK010000030.1:2996799-3042331 GCA_014706435.1 Silurus glanis
GTAGCTTGTATAAAGTGTAATGATAGATAGAAAAAAAATAAACAAACAAGACATTCTATCAGTACATTACATCGAAATTCCACTTTCCAGGAAAATATGTGAGCGTACATTCCGGTTAGACCAGCTGAATAAATCCAGTTGGCCAAGTTGACATTCTATGAATGATTGTTAGCTTCATTTTGTAGTTGCTACATCAAATCATAATAGAAAACAATAATACAACTAATAGTAATGATAAAACAAACACTCAAAACTGTTATTCAGATGATGCGTTACTGTATGGAATTATTATTATGGAAGTATGGAACGTAACCTTTCAAGTAAGTAAGAAAAATGTACTGTGAGGACGAAGAAAAGAATGTAGACGGTGAAAAGAACGTCAAGTGCCTGTCAAAACACTGGTCACACCTTTTTGAGGACGCATGCATGTTCCTTTTGTTTATATGCAACAAACCAGGCAATTTAACGACAGATTTACTTTGACCAAACTAATATGAAGTATAGTTATACGTTTTGAGAATGACACAAATATTCATTTTCACAATGTCTGCTGCTTTAGTGTTTTTAGATCTTGTCAGATGTTACTATTGCGTACTAAAGCATAATTACAAGCACTTTATAAGTGTCAAAGGCTTTTATTGATAATTACATAAAGTGTATGCAAACAGTCAATATTACCCTTCTTTTTTAAGACCTCTGCAATTCACCCTGCTGTCAAACAACCTCTGGCTCACATCCTGACTGATGGCCATTCATGAATAATCAATGCTTAGAGTTTGTTAGAATTTGTGGCCTCTTGAGGATTGACCAGTCCTCGAAAGTATTAAGGTCTGTTATCATTTCTTTGAACCACTTAGTTATCACTTATGGCAAGGTGCTCCATCATGCCGGAAAAGGAATTGTTCTTCACCAAACTGTTCTTGGATGGTTGGGAGAATTTGGTCTCGGAAGAAGTTTTTGTACCATTCTATATTCATGGTTGTGTTCGTAGGCAACATTGTGATTGAGCTCGCTCCCTTGGCTGAAAAGCAACCCCACACATGAATGATCTCAGGATACTTTACTTTACGCTCACCTTTTTCTTCTCCGTGCGAGAAGAAACAATCGGAAAGGGGATTCGTCAGAAAAAAAATGACTTTACCCCAGTCCTCAGCAGTTTAATCCCTGTACCTTTTGCAGATGCTTGATTTATCTCACACCTGCTTGCTGCCATTCCTGAGCAAGCTCTGCACTGATGGTGCCCCGATTCCACAGCTGAATATACTTTAGAAGAAGGTCCTAGCCCTTGCTGGACTTTCTTGGTTGCCCTGAAGCTCATTTTCAAGAGGAAATTGCGATCTGCTCTTCAATAGTTTGATCCAGTTCATTCTAGAGCAGTTCAATAGGATTTAGGTGTGGTGAATGAGCAGGCCATTCCATGATCCATGGTAGATAACAGCATTGCTCGCTCTCTAAATAACACAGAGTTTGTATGTATGCTTCAGGTCATTGTCTTGTTCTATGGTGAACAAGTTGCAGTCCAGACAGAATTGCATATCATTAACGTATGGAATGGTAGGCATGTTGGATCAGTATGACTTTTGTCTAAAATAAGTTTCCAGAACAACCCCAAACCATTAAGCCTCCACCCTCCTGTTTAACTGTGTGTGTGTGTGAGGCAGTCTGGTAAAATCTTCTCTCCTGTTCTTCATCTTACATAAGTTCTTCTTTTAGAGCCAGAAATTCTTGCAGCCATTCACTGCCATTCTTGTTGCATATAAACAAAAGGAGCAAGCATTGGTTTGAAACACAATAAAAGGCAAGCTGTTTCCAAACTTTTTACACTCGCCGTAGTGTTCACACTTTGGCACGAAAAGTCCTTCCTTAGTTAGTAGTTCATAATTAAGAATCGAGTTTAAGGTATACAGCTCATTGCTTTACAAATGAACCAATTCCAGATATCGCTCCAAAACGCGCTACTTCTGGAAGCTTCTGACGATCAACATGTCGCTAGCCGAAAGCGCCGCTAAGCCCCGGCGCCACTCTAAAAACCCGGGGAGAGTAAACGCCAGATTTGAAACAGTAAACAAAAACTTGGACAGTGCATTCGTAAACCATAATTACTGAAAATGAAACTGTGCACAAAAAAAAAAAAAAAAAAAAAAAAAGAAGCTGTGTATTTGAGAACTACGTTACAGTTCCGCCACGGCGTTCGTTATTTTCAATTTCAGGGTGCTTTTCTTCTTTCTTATTGAATATATTTTGTTTATTTCTTGAAAAGTTCAGTTCAATGCTTTTTGCCACTAATGTAACGCCACAGTAATTAGTTTTCCAAACCTTAGGTGAAAAAAAAAGCTTAACATGGTGCATCTACAAGAAAAAAAAATAAAAACAACAAGTCACAACAGTTCCCACACTTTTCTCACATGAAGAAATTTAGATATGTTAAACCCTTTATAACCTAACAGGAGGTGTGAAGTCAATTTTTCAAGGCTTAAAAAATCCTTTCTGAATAAAAAAAAAAAAAAAAAAAAAAGATTTTCTCCATATTGAAGCTGGTGTAGGATCTATGATGATCTCAAATGTTGAGCTATTTTACGAGTTGCTCAGTAGCTCCTGGTTCCATCACCTCGTATGTTAATAAGGAGCAATCACCAATTAATGACTTGTTAATTACAGCAAATTTGCATTTAGGGACGAATTCCATAAAAATGTGTTTACAAAGCATGATGACGACTAACTGGCCAAAAAAAATTTAATGAGGCAGAAATGGTCTATGATCACGTCTACAAGAAATACATATTTACATAGCAGTGTATCCAGCAGTCACAGCACCAGAAAAGGGCAAAAAAATGAAGCGAAACCAAAAAAAAAAAAAAAGATAAGAGTGCTGGAGGATACTGCGGCACGTCTTATGAAACAAAATTAATCATCAGTGCAAAATGTGAAAAAAAAAAAAATAGCGTGTGTTGTAAAATAAACAGCTGGCTAAATTTCTCTTGCTTTATATACGCAAGATGACTACTGTCTTCGTTTAGGGACGGAAGAAGAATGCGTACTGATTCAAGAACACAGATGGATGATTGAAAGCAGCACACTAGGCTGTTACGGCTTATTGTCGGTTGTGACATGCAAGATCGGTCATTTCTCTTTCATTGAAACGGGACCCTCTTTTAGTCGGGAAATGTATTTTCTCCTAATTGAAGTCGTTTTTGTCTTTAAATGGTTCATTAGTTCGTCTACTTGATCTTAATAAACAAACAGGAGGGTTCTTTTTCATCTACAAAGCTTCGTGAGCACCAGAGTTCTTTCAAACTAAAGAGTTAGGAATAAATAGTATTTATTTAATTTACTCTAAAAAGGTCTATATGCTTGGAACACTAACATCCTTTCGAAGGACGAACTACACGGATCTGACGTTTTTAATAATAATAGCAGTAATTACCATAAATCAAACAACCTCTAATATTAATACACATTTCTCACTGGTGGTGACATGTGACCGTGATAAGCTACCATGATCTTAAGGAGCGATGTTGTACAGTTGATACACAGACATCAGCCTTTAGTCTTATTTTTAAATAGAAATACCACACAGTTTTTTTATTGAATTAATATATGGAAGGCTGCAACAACGTGGGGCAGCTCTAGTTACAGCCGCTTGTGTGATGACAGCAGGAAAAAGCGTGCGCCCCAAGTCATCCAAGGCAATGGGAGCATTTTATATTAAACGCGACAAAGAAGGCTGAGGATGGAAGTACCACAGTGATACACGATGAAAAGAAAACACACTGGTGTGACGGTTGAAGGCGAAACATCAGCACGGTGAGCAAAAGCTGTAGAATCCTCATCATGTGAAAATGGTGTAGTTTAATGAAGTGCTATTGTGTAAACTGTTTAAACTTCAGGACAGTCGCACTGGATCCGTTCTGTCGTGACTCGCGAGCATCAGGTTACGCGATCAGCTCGCTCACGACATAGTGATGGATTCAATTAAAACGGTGCGAACAAACACTACATCTAAAATCAGCAAATAACAGCAGCGGTAAACGAGTACATTTTTAGTCACTGTTGTGGTTTTTAATGAATGATTATGCATTTGTGCACCATTGCATATTTTTTCCTTTTTTTTAATTTTAAACCAAGCCTGTAAGCTCGCCGCGTTTCTCCGTTCCATTTTCTTTTAATAGCATTTGTCTACTACAACAGTAACTTATCTGTTTTCAAACGTGATTTACTGCGACATTCAAATGCTTGTTTTTAATGTTTTATATTTAATTTATACAGATATTTAACTATTATAAATGTTTTTATTAATTCTTAATTCTAGATGTTTATATTTTATATATATATTATTTTATTTATTTATTTATTTTTTTTTACAGAAACAACTCAGCATGAGTGAATTTGTTCAGAGGAGAAATCCCCTATAAGCTTTAAAATGTCTAAACTAAGGTAGTTTAACTCAATATGTGGCTTTTGCTTTTTGTTTTTTGTAAGTACACTTAGGGTTTATAGGGTTTTATATAGTTATAATAAGCAAAACATCTCATTAAAAATTGCATTTTATCCCATTAAGTTTTTCATCCCATTAATAATATTTTTTTTTTTAATAAAAAAATTATAAAAAATATTCTCCAGATTAATCGATTATCAAAATATTCGTTAGTTGCAGCCCTTAGAATATTCGTAATCAAAATTCTCCTTTTGAATTTGAGGATGACCTTTAAAGAAAACATTCAGGTAAAGAATGTAGCAATTATATTATAAATGGTTTATGGTCTATAGGTTGTGCACTTCATGTACCTCAATTTAGAATTTAATGGAGGAAGACAAAGAAAATAGGAGCATTATTAATTCACACACACACACACACACACACACACACACACACACACACACACACATTCACAGCCTCGGTAGTGCAAGGCAACACTCGCTATTCTCACATCCTCCACCAGCCATTTTCTAGTCAGGACAGAAGAGAACACGAGTACGTACCACTATGAATACCTCCTTCTCAGCCGCTGTGCCCACAGGCAGCCAGCCGTTGGTGGCCCGTCGCCGACTGATCTTGGCCTGTTTGGTGCTTGGATTGCAATGGCCGGCTCCCAGCTGGCCCTCCTTCACATGGGGGCAGACAGCTGTGTCCCGTATAGCAGAGCGCGAGCTGCTGGGTGGCTTGGCACTCTGAGGGCACTCTCGGCCTACGCGTAACTGGACCTGAGGACGCCCAGTGTCCGGCAGAGGAGACTGCAGGTGCGGCATAGGCTGTGTGGCAGCAGGCACACTTGGGATGGGGCAGACAGATAGGGGCATGGTTGGGGCCATGGAAATAGAGGGGCTGTGCTTGTCCAGTGGATAGGGGTAGTCCTCTGTAACAGGAAAGTGAAAGCTTGACATTAGTGTCAAACAACCTAATTACAGATATTTATAATATTATAATATATATATATATATGTATATAATTACAATATACAGTAATCCGCCCCCAAACATGCTATTTTATGTATACAGTACTGTATTAAAATTTTACTGCATTTTATAAATAATAATTATATTTTTTATTAATACATTTCATTATACCAACATTAAACTCCATAAAAAACAATTCCCTATAAGTTTTTTGGTCTATGGTGCTATCCGCAAGAGACCGGTATGAATCAGCCAAACAAATTAGTTATGTGGCAAATGCAATTCCGCGAATAAACCGGGGCGCGAGATATATATAAATCTGCAGTAATATAGAAAATAGATATAACTGATGCTATTTACATAGAGAATGTGAGCAAATGGTGATAAGTAATTTGGCTATTTTCTGCAATTATGCAGAATTCAAATGCAGTAATGATTCACGAGGAACAAAATGTACAATATAAAGAAGGTATTATAGCATTAAGGAACAGGCGTGCAGGAGCAGTGAGTAGCTACAGAAGTACATAACATTTGTTCAATGCTGTAATCGGTGATTCGATTTTAATAGCTCGTTAAATAGCTAACAGACCTTTCGAAATGGAGCCGAACAATTAGAAATGACCCATTGACGCTGTGCCTGATGGAAATCGTATTATCTACAATATAAGCGCCTAACCTCTTCTGGAATTTTGAACCATGCGTGCGATCCGGCCATCGTGTTCTACTTCGGGTGCAGGGGAAAAAAAAAAAAATGACAGCTTTGAAAATTTGAGTCAATTACCCCCGTTTCAAACAGCCATCACATGATCTAGAATCAATGATGTGCTCATTTACTCTATAATCGCGCTTCTTTTGTGAGGTCAAATGGGCTGCAGGCCAACACAAATAAAAAGTAACGGCAAATGCGTTGTGGATCAAACCTTTTCCCGAACTTAATAGAGCCTTTCTTGCTTATTCTGGCTTCTCAGGGAGGTGACCGGCCAAGCATGAGAGAGAATGTGCAGCTCACTGCATGTTCACTCAGCTGTTAAGTCTCTGTATTATTACAAGCGGACTTGCACGCCTACAAAGTAGGGATAGCGCTAGTCATGATATACACTAGCAGCTATACAGTATATTCTGCACGATGAGTGAACGGCGCTCGAGATGAGAAATTGACTGGCAAACATTTTGGCTGTCTGTTGAACCTATGAAAGATTTACCACCACAACCATAAGATTATTTAAGATTTTTTTTTTTTTGTGTACAAAAAAAAAAAAAAAAAATGGAAAAGCAATTTATTTACTAAGGACCCCAGGCCACAGTGTTCATTAGCTGATTTAGTCGTTCATTAAAGCAGTGAACGTTGAAATGATTTAAACTATCTGGTGGTATAACAAATGATCTTTTCGTTGCGAAGGCTATCTCAAACTACATTTTCTATTCTCGCTCAAACACGCTGAGCTGCTCTTTTGTTGCTGCAACAGCCTCTGGTGTGTAGGCTTTCTCTATGAAGTGCTTCTGTCTAGAAAATACATTAGTGTTCTGCCATTGTGCTGGTTGAAACTGTACAGCTGTAAGTATTTCCAATACATTTCCACTGGGTAAAGAATTGCTCAACCTAAATACATAACGCTGGTCGGTATATTGTTTGTTCAAATTAGGATTTCACGGTTAGTGTACACTGTGTGATTGGATGGTTTTCTCACTTTTTTCAAAAACGAGACTATTTCCTCACACCCACCCGTTTTATTGCTGGTTATAACAACATTATAATAAAGTTGTTCTTCGAAATACCTTTCATGAGGACTTTTCGAATTGGACTAGTTTCACGTGGGAAATGTGGAGTAATCGAATTATTGAAGTTTGTATCTGGGATTTCAGTGCCATTTGTATCAGTCATGTCAGCAAGTTTTATTTTGAACCATATTTTACTATTTTATAATGGCAGATAAACATCCTGTCGGAACCGACAGCTTGGTAATGATTCCGTTAATTTCCAATGGGAAAAGACGTTTTTGCACTTCAGGAAGTGTTCACTTTTTTTTCCTATTATTTCCCCAAAGAAAACCAAAACAGCTCAAAATATTGGCCAATTTTGCAAAGGAAAACGATAAGATATACTATGCTTTCAAATATATATATGTATACATACATATACACACCCTATATTGGCAAAATTATTGGGTCAAAAGTAACACCTGACCTTTCCTGCTGTGGTTCTTTTCCAAAAAGTTACCACAAAGCTGGAGGCACACAACTGTACAGGGCGTCGTTAGATGCGCTATAATACAATTTTGCGTTCACTTGAACTTGGAAACCCCAAACCTGTTCCAGCATGGCGATGCCCCTGTGCACAAAGTGAGCTCCTTGAAGATCTGGTTTACATGCTTTGGAGAGGAAGATCTTGAGTGGCCTGCTATAGAGCTCTGATCTCATCCCTACTGAACACCTTTGGGATGAATTGGAACGCTGACTGCACCCCAGATCTCATCACCTACATCAGTACCTGCCTTTTTATAATACCCTTGTGGCTGATGAACACAAATATCCATAAGTGCACTCCAAAATCAAGTGGAACATCTTCCCAGGAGAGTGGAGGGAATTATATGAGTAAATTGGGACTAAATGTGGAATGCAATGCCAATTTACAAAAAAATCTAAATTAAATCAATATTTGTTATGGCTACTCTTTGGCACACATTTTGTCGGATCAGTGTCAAGTGTATGTTAACCAATTATACCAATCAGGTGCTAATCATCATCAATTATTTATGTAGGTTCGAACACAGTCATTAACTGAAACGGCTGTGTAGGAGGCTTTAAACTGGGTGAGGAAAAGCCAAACTAGGCTACTAAGGTGAGGGTGTGGAGGACAGTTTCATGCCATAGATCATACACCATGGCCATACACCAAGACTGAGCAAAGCAACTACACTGCATCAGCAAGGTCTCTCCCAGGAAAAAAGTTCAAAGCAGACTGGGGTTTCAAAATGTGATGTAACGAGCAATGTTGAGAACCTTAGACAAAGTGGTCAGCCAAGGAAACTTAATGCGGCAAGGGAAAGACGCATCATACTTGCTTCCCTTCAATATCAGAAGACGTCTAGGAGTGCCAGCAGCAAAAAACTGGCGGAAACCAGCAGAACCCAGATACGCCCATCTAGTGGGTGGAAAAGTCTGGCCAGATGTGATCTTCATGGAAGAATTGCGGCCAAAATGCCATACTTCCGACATGGAAACACTCACAACTCAACTAAGCATGAAAAGCAGGGGCTCTGGATTGAGGAGGTGTTTGCAGACGCGATACAATAATGACAGTCTGCATCAACAGTGAAGCATGGTGGAGGTTCCTTGCCAGTTTGGGGCTGCGTTATGATTAATAGTGTCCTCAATGCTAATAAATACAGGTGGACACTTACCGTATTTTCCGGACTATAAGCCGCTACTTTTTTCCCACGCTTTGAACCCCGCGGCTTAAACAATGAAGCGGCTAATATATAGATTTTTCCAGGGTTTTTCCCGGTTTCACAAACTTCAAGCCAAAAAACTGAACCCCATAACATTAGACCAATGAAATTGCCGAACGGGTTCAGGTGAACCAATGAAACTCTTTATATTAAATCAGGTGCGCTCCCACTGAATCGGGCCGCACCACATCATAAATATGGATGATGTTCCTCTAACGTTTGACCTGCCGCTCACTCGGACGCGCAACAGGAAATACGAATCATTCGTCATGCTGAAAACAACCGGGCATGAAAAAACGCACTTCACCTGTGTTCTGAGCTGCACGGCATCGAGAGAAAAGCTTCACCGATGGTGATTTTTAAACGCACGACGATGCCAAAAGAAAAACTCCCGAGAGAAATTGTTGTGAAAGGAAGGAGGAAGACAGTGAACAATGACTTTCTTGGTAGGCTACTGTTTAGATACAAGTCGTGTAACAGACACTGTCTTTCGTTAAAGCCTGTGTAAAGTTCATTAGTTTCAGTGTAGACACATTCTGCAGCAGGACAACGGCCTCAAACAAACACCCGAGGCCATTAAGGACTGTCTTCAGTGTGGAGAAAAACAAAGAGTCCTGGAAGTCATGGTTTGGCTCCCACAGGGCCCTGATCTCAACATCGTCGAGTCTGTCTGGGATTATATTACAAGACCGTAGGATTTCAGGCAGAAGATCTGAGCTCTGTGGTTAGTTCTCCAAGATGATCAGAAAAACCTACCTGCTGAGTTCCTTCAAAATCTGTGTGCAAGTGTACCTAGAAGAATCGATGCTGATGTGGTCGCACCAAATATTGATTTCATTTGGATTTCTCGTCTGTTCTTTTACTTTCGATTTCTATTTTTGCAGCATTTTTCCCATACCTGCCTAAAACGTTCGCGCAGCACTGTATATCGCACGTAATGAGGACGTGTCAAGAAAAGCAACCGCTGCGAGTTTTATTTAAATGAATTCCCCTCACAGGTATAGGCTACATGAATCTTATCCTCATGACCTACTAATGATCACACACAAACCGCATAGCCGAGTGGACTACAGCAAGAGACTCTAATTACAGACAAAACAAACGGGTTGTATTCAAATGAGGCGTGCGCTGCATTTACGGAATGTGCAGCGGGGAACAGGTATCGTTTTTTTTTTTCCTGGGAATCCCTCGTTACTACAGACATCCTCTGGCAAAATTACTTGACGGGCAAATGTCAAGGAATCTTATCCAGTAAAAAAATTGTGCAAGAATTTGATCAGATTGTTTCTATTTGGATTTGGTTAAATATACACAATTATGTGGACGAATATCAAAAACACGTTTTCCATTGTCCATTTTCAGCACCAGCCCCTGTTTTTTTTTTTTTTTTTTTAAATGGTAGACTAATACTGGGATATGAGCCATAATATTGTTTCGACAATCATACCATTCAAACGCATGTGCATACTGGTTATTGTAAAGTCATAATAGGAGCGTTATAACAACTGAGCCGAGCAAAGAGAATATTATCTGATTAACGGGGGATTGCGTCAGGTCGGATGGGTATAAAGTATCCATCACAAGGTCCTGTAATGCTTTGCGGCTGTTCTAAGGTCAGTAAAAGTCTACAAGATTACAGCTGTCATCTTACAATGAAAAGCCAAGTCAAGTCTCCTGCCAACAAAACTAACCAGCACCCAGCCCACCTGTGCCAATTATTCACATTCAAACGAGCGCTGAAAAGACGGCGGCGAGCAAACAGACATGGTGGAGTGGCTGCACGAAGTGAAAGAGGGGTTTTTAACGTTCAGCCAAATCTTTCTTTCCGAGTCTCTTTTAGAGCGTCTCAATGGCTTTTATTTCACTATTTCCCCTTTTGTGCCGCTTAATGTTTAAAGATAGGCCTTACGACCTGACAGTTTAATGTCTCTGCGAGATAAAGCCGGATAGATCCCATATCCAGACGCTAATTAGGGGGTCGAAATGTTTGTGAATAGACCTCTGACATCATATTACGGTTCAATTGAGTAAAGGGAAAAAGTCTTTATCGTAAATTAAAAACGTGTTCGGGTATTTCTCTTTAACCCTTTTTAAACAGATTATTAATATAATATAATATAAAAAAAAATACATTAGGTCACCTTTCGCGTGTTTTATAGAAGTGATTATTTAGAATAAAAACAACCATCATGCACCATCCAGCATCTCAGTCAGCAATTGGGCAAAAAAATTTATAAAAGCTTTCTCATGGCCGTTTTCGAGGCACTTGTCGAAAGCATCGTATACAATATAGCCGGTATGAGGCAGAGAATATTACCTGTCTGAGTCAATGATAACCTTCTTAGCTCAAGGTATGGTACGTTTTCAGCTCTATGAATATGCTTGGGGGTGGGGACGGGGTACTTTTTTTATTTATTTTTTTATTTTTTTTTTACTCAGAAAGCATTTCGACACAGCATGTTATGTGAGGTAATCATGACACATCGCAAGCATTTCCCCATTACAGTCCTCAGCATTTGACCTCGTACTGTTTGCCAAACATTATTTGGTTATCTCAGCAGGCATATTCTCTAACCAGCACAGCGTCAGTTATCACACAAGTGTTGAATAACTGAGGCTGATTCTATCGAGGAGCTCGTGCTAAGGGCGGATGGATTTATATCCCGTTTGCCTCGTCTTACCCATCTTGATCTTGTGGCTGCAGCTGGAGCATCCGCCACTAAACGAGCAGCTCCTGTTAGCAATGGGCTGAGTGTGTCTGTAGGTACAGCTGCTGATCCTACACGGGTCGCCATAACACGTCCCCACAGAGTTGCAGTACACTGGATGAGGAATTCCTGAAGGGTGAGACACTGGGGAGGGCAGTAGTTTGGGTCTCTGGACCCCAGTCGGACACAGTGTAATAGGAGGTACAGAAGGTGGTGCGTGGGGTCCTGGACTTGTACTTACAGGGAGCGAGGATGTCCCGTGGTGGGCAATGTGGACATAGTAACCTGGGTAGCAGGAGTAAGAATGAGCACCTAGTGTCAAAGCTGGGTGGGTTAGTGTGTGAGGGGAGGGAAGGTATCCTTTTACAGATGGCAATGAATGCTGTTCTGACTCGGGAAACGCCTTCTGCCCAAGGAACAGGGCTAATCGGTGACAATATTCCACAGATCTCTCCTGTGAACAGCAGTAACATGAGTTCACGTCAGTCTCAGTTTTCTCCTCTTTCACAGGCTTCAGCGAGTAGCTTAGCAGAGACCTGCATTGGTATCCGGGTTTGATGAAGTCATGGCCCCCGGAAGTGCCTTCCCACAAAGTGTCAGTCTTGAGAGCCTCCTTCTTGCAGAGATTGCAGCACTGTTGAGACACTGGCAGCTTGGAAAGGCATGGTGGGCTGTGTTGTTTTTTAATCTTTCCCTGCAGTAGTTTTGTTCGTGCTCCACCACTGCCTGGCTTGGTGTCCGTTTTAGCTCGCCGTTTAGCTCCAGACGAGGTGCTAGTTAGCTTCAGAAGAGCGGCCGCGTTTAAACCTGCTAGACGCCTTGGGGTCGGACTGTTCAGATTCAGCTGGTCCAGATGTTCAGACTCCGTCTTTGCCTTCTTGGTTTTTTTAGGGTTCGTACTCTCGTCTCGTTCTCCCGCGTGTGCACGTTTTTGGCCTTCTAGTCCTTTTTTTGAAAGGTCTTTTTTTTTGGGGAGTTCGCCATCACCCTTTTGGGAATTCTGCTGTTTTTTGGACATTTGAGAGTCCTCTCTGAACAACAAAAGGCTGTTGACTGCTTCAGCATTAAGAGAGGCCAACCGTCGCTTTCGAGGTTCGAGGAGTTCCACGAATAAGGCAGTTTTGTTCCTCTTGGTTTTGCTTTTTGGTCCAGGTTTTAGCCGGCAGGTTTTGCATGCCTTCTTCCGACACGTACAGGGTTTGGTCCTTCCCTTCTTTGCCTTCATATTTCTTTTCCTTTTATTCTTAGGCACAGCTTTCATGCCGCCTTTAGAAGTTCCTCCTTCTTCTAAGCGAGTCAGTAGAACGCAGCAGTTTAAGGAGCCCACGTCATTTATTCCCTGCCGTCCTCTGAGTGGATAAAGCTTCCGGTCACTCTCTGTGTTTTGCTGCTTTATTTCCTTATCTCTTCCTCTTTTATAGGAATGCCTTTTAGTCTTCTTTTTCAGCACTATGTTCTCTGGCCAGGTTTTGCCCATGGTTTCAGCATGTATCTGGCAGCTCACCTGCTCCTTGGATTCTCTTCGATATCTACATAGAGTTCCTCTTCCGTGCATGTGTCATTACAATCTTCCGTGCGGATCCTGCAAAGAAAAAAAAGGAAAATGCTCAAACTCAGTTGTGTTGCAGGGATGCAGGCCTGTAAATACTGTGGTTGGCTCATTCAAATTATGGTTTCTTTTCTGGCTTTGGCTAGTGGCTGCTGAAATCGATATGGCTGACTACGCAAAGTAAAGATAGATGTAATAACTACATTATGAGCTGTGCACTCTCCCTCGCTGACTTCTAAGATGTCATCCATTTTCAACCTTCAGTTAAATACATTTTATATAAAGCATTTATCCCATATAAGCTCCAATCGACTGCCACACACACACAAAAAAAAAAAAAAAAAAAAAAAAACACACATGCAGCATGTAAATACAGATGATTAATGAGGTCTTTTGAGTGTTACTTATTACCATAAATATTCTGCTCGTGTACATGCAGATAAGTATAAAGTCTAAAGTCAATATTCTGAAGATCATATAGAACATAAATCTACATGATTGTAACACTGAATCCCTTATTTAACTTTTTTTTTTTTAAACACTGTCCCTCACTCGGATTATCAAGAAACAGAAAAAATAAAAAAATCAGAGCCATTTTCCACTTAACAGTATTCCTGCCTACATTTCAAGGCCACATAATTGTATAAACCATACATTTAGAAAGGCAGTAATGTTGAAGAAGAACATGTTAAAGTTTAACCGCACAATCCCACAGGATTTCCTTCCTTTATATACCTGGGTGTGTATTACTATCACTATATAACTACTAATTTGAGTATATTCCGATATAAGCCAATTGTTAAATACATGCCCGCACAAGTCTACACACTAATCAGGCATCATATGAACTGCATAATTTGACCTGCTGACATGTTATTAACACTAGACATCATCCAATTAGTCTCCCTTAATGCAGCACTGATTCGTAAACCTTCTTCTCCTCCTTTTCCAGTCACATTTCCACTGTTTTAAGAGATCCTGGTACATTTGTAATCAAGCACCGATACTTTCCCATTGGAAAATGACTTCAAATTTTGAATCAAATGCACCTTCACAAAGTTCTTCAAGGTCTGTTGTGAACAGACTTCACAACAGTTCAGCAAGATTCAAACAGGACCGGTTCAAACCGCTTTTTTTGTCTGTTTTTCCAAGTATAATGTTAATAGAGATTTCAATTGGCATTTTTTTTTTTTTTCATAAGACAGACGAATCAATAGATAAATGGATAGACAGATAGATGGATGTACTTTATTGATTTCCCAAGAGAAAATCTGGGAAATTTCAATTGATCGGAAATACAACACTACAGCAGGAAAGTCAAAATGGTCAGGAAATAGTTTGCAATCAAATGATTATTGTAGCTTTTCCCTAGCTAAATATCCAATGTTTTTTTTTTTTTACTTGTCCTGTTGCATACTTCTATTTTTGCTTCCTCAGCCATGATAACAAATAACGAGGAAATCGGTGGTTAGGGAGAAAAAAATAAATAAATAAAAATAAATCACGGGCTGTATTTCACGGAGCTATTAGACGAGCGAGTTCACATACAGATGACAAACGTATCAGAACAAATTTCACAGATCGGCTTAAGATTGGTGACATTTACTGGGGAAAATAAATACACATTGATGGATTACACTTCCTCAGCTTCCTGCACAAACCCACAAAAAAAATAATAATAAATACATTTTAGAGTACTTCATCCCTGACAGAATACTGACTGGTATGTATTCATTAAAATACATAATAAAATAGTTAAAACAAACAAATACAACCCCAACCGCGCTACATTTACATAAATGTATAAACAACCTTGAAAGAGGTCTTATGAAAACCCTGAGTAATTTATTGCATTCTCTCCTTTCTCCATAACAATAATGACATACTGGAGGAATCCAAATGGACCCGTCGAAGTTTTAACGAAGGCGGTGTTCTCATTTTTCCAGCCTTTTCTTATAACTTCACTTCTGGAAAAAAAAGAACAGAAAGGAAAATACGAAGCTTGTAATGATGGCTACAAATCGATAAGCAAGAATTAAACGAGTGTAGATAGTGTCTAAGGCTTGCGTGTTAAACCGCCACGGCTTTTTACAGAGTCGCCATGTTTTCGTTTAGTAGCTGTAGTTCCTCGGTAGCTGAACAATTGCGTGAACCCGTACGTGAATATTTTTTTTTTTTTTAATATTGCAAACATTTGAATCAGTCTCGTGATTTTTATGTTGCGTACAATAACACGATATAATTTAATCCCCCCCCCCCACACACACACACCTACAGTGCACTGCAGCAAAAGTAAAGCAGCAAATAGTGTCAGTCTCAGGAGTGCATCTGTTCCATTCTCTCATTTTCTGATCATCATTAGTTATCAAGAACATTATACGCTTCTACGTTGGCATTTTTATTTTTTTTTTTCTGTGGGGTGGTTCAACCTCGGTGTGTAGATCATGAGGAACTGCTGGGGGGGGGGGTTTATTGGAGTGCTGGACAGTAAAGAACGTCTTCCAAAAAAAAAAAAAAAAAAATGCAAGTGCATGAATGGGTTAGGGTTCATTTGGAGTACTGGTTGGAAACATGGCTCCTGAGACAAAGTAGCCATCAAACCTTGATTATGCACTGATGTTAACTTTGAACCTAGAGAGAAATCAGAGGAGCTTTTCTCCACCCTCTCTCTTTCTGTCTCCCAATGCTGAGTTAAGGGAATTGATCCGACTTAAAGGACACGACAAAAAAATATGAGAGAGAGAGAGAGAGAGAGAGACACTAATGTTTGTTTTTTTTTTGCTGCGATGCCGAAAATAATGCCATGTTTCTCCAGTAGAAGTGTTGAGAAGCGTGTTGGGAGCAGATCACACACAGGGCGTAACACATTCCCGGGTTCAAATCGTCGCGCTTGGGGCTCACACACACACACACACACACACCCCTTACAAACCCACATACACACACATGAAAACCCGAACTAAATCAGCTAACTCCAAAGCCGATCAAATGAATCCCACCTCAATGTTCAGCTCGAGAAGCGAGAAGCAAAAACCCCCCTCCTGCTCCTCGAGTCTTCACAAACCCCGGAGCCAGCGACGGTACGTCAGCGCCAAACGAGCACGCGAGAAAAAAATAATAAAAAAAAAAATACAGCAGAAAGACACCGATTACCCCTTTTTTTTGCACGCGCTGCAATCGTTCACGCGGACGGGTTTCTTTCGACAGCAGAAAGAACCGAAAGGCGCACAATCGAAAGGAAAAGGAAAAAAAAAAAAACACACCACACATTCACATTAGTAATCCTGGGCTTTTACCTCCGAGTCCACTCCGTCAGCCGAAAAAAAAAAAACCGTCACATTCCGAAAGCGGTGCAAAAATCCCGGATTCGGATTATTATTTTTTTTTTTAATGTGCTCGATGTTCACGCAACGAGGAGGAGAAGAAGAAGAAGAAGAAGAAGAAGAAGAGCAGCGGCGAGAAGCAAGCAGCTGACAAGACACGGCTGAAGCGGTGACCTACTTCCGAAGTAGCACGCGCACGATTATATTCATGCGCCGGGACCACGCGCGGCTCACAGAGTTCAGAAAGCACGAGAGCACATTTCTGAAAAATCGTCTTCTTCTTTTTCTTTTTTCTTTTTTTTTTTTTACATCCACATCCAGCAGTTATAAGTGGGTGGATGGGTGAAGGAAAGGGGAAAAAAAAAAAAAAACACTGAATACATTAGCCAAGCTCATCAGCTGTTTAGTTTGTACGTAATCAAAAGGTTGTTACGTAACGAGCTGCCACTTCAAACCCTCACTAGATCTAATCAAGTGGATCACCAAGCAAAAACCTGATCATGGATTACTAACAGTCCTGGTGCGCTCACACCTGCCTTTGATACTTTATACCAAAGTAAGGTCACGCCCCAGGAACTGAGACATAAACACTGGTCACTAGATGAGCTTGTGATGAAAAGTTTTCTTTGGTCAACACAATAGTTTGATCGAGACTCGTTATTTAGCGGGGTGGAGGTTCTGTAGTTCCTGGAAAGCCGTTACACAAGTGTTTTTTTAGGATTGGTTCTCATATATACCTACGGTATGACATGGTCTAAATAGAATCTTGTCTGTGAATCCTGCCTTAATAGACAATTATACAGTCCAGGTCTGATGATACAAACCCTAACATATACTGAAAAATAAAAGATTCTAGATCTGTTAGCCAAGCCCATCAGCTGTTTACCGTTTCGATGTAATCAAAAGGTTGTTGTGCAACGAGCTTACCATTTTAAACCCTCACTAGATCTAGCTGGATCACCAAACAAAAACTGCTCATGGATTACCAAGAGCCCGAGTGCTTTCGCTCCGATACACCTGCCTCGAACACTTCATTATTAGAAACCCAGAGTCTATAGGAAGGTCGAGCTCCAGGAACAGAAACATGAACAGCGAGCAATGGACAAGGTCGTGATGAAAAGTTTCCCGGGGTCAACAAAATAGTTCGATATAGACAGTGAGGTGGCAGTTCTGTGAGCCGTGAAAGCTGTTACCCAACTGGTCTTTTAGGATTAATTGTTACACTATGCATATGACATGGTATAAATAGGATCCTGTCTTGATAGAGTGAATTATACAGCCCATGTCTGATTATACAAACCCTGACATTATTATTAAATCCAGGTCCTGGAGCTACTCCGTGTCCTGCACAATTCTGAACGTGCAGGACCATGCGTGGCTAACGGAGAATGCACAAGAGCACGTTCCTGAAAAACAGTCCTAGTGCTTTCACACCAATACACCTGGCTCATATACTTTATTATCAGGAACTTGTGGCTAACAGAGTTCAGGTAGCACAAGAGCACATTATTGAACAACCTTCTTCTTCTATTCTTTTTTTTTTTTTTTTTTTTTACATCCAGTACTTATACGTGGGTAGGTGAAGGAAAGGGAAAAAATACAGAATCCATTAGCCTAGCTGATCAGCTGTTTAATTTCTAGATGATCAAAAGGTTGTTACATAACGAGCTGCCAATTCAAACCCTCACTAGATCTAACCAAGTGGATCACCAAGCAAAACCTGCTAATGGATCACTAAGAATCCTAGTGCTTTTACTCTAATACGCCTGCATCTGATACTTCAATCCATAGGAAGGTCGAGCTCCAGAAACAGATACAGAAACAGTGATCACTGGATGAGTTGGTGATAAAAAGTTTTAACCACAATAGTTCGATATAGACACATTGTTTAACAAGGTGGCTGTTCAGTAGTTCCTGGAAAGCTGTTATACAAGTGGGCTTTTAGGATTACTTGTCACACTATATGTATGACATGGTGTAAATAGAAACTTGTCTTAATAGAGTGAATTACACAGCCCATTTCTGCTTATACAAACCCTGGCATTGTTATTAAACCCAGGTCCTGGAGCTACCGTGTGTTTTAAAAACATGCAGGATCATGCGTGGCTAACAGAGTTAAAAAAAAAAAAAAAAAAAAAACCCAAAAGAGCACATGTCTGATAAACCTTCTTCTTCTTTTCTTCTTTTTTTTTTTTTTTTTTTTTTACATCCAGTAGTTGTGAGTGGGTGGGTGAGGGAAAGGAAAAAAATACTGAATCTATTAGCAAAGCTGATCAGCTGTTTATAGTTTTTACATAATCAAAAGGTCCATGATTTTTACTTAAAGAGCTGCCATTTCAAACCCTTGAATTTAAACAATTGGACTCCAATACACCAGTCTCAGACACTTCATTATTATTACATGGCTAACAGAGTTCAGAAAGCACAAGAGCACATTCCTGAAAAACCTTCTTCTTCTTTTCTTTTTTTTTTTTACATCCAGTGGGTGGATGAAGGAACGGGAAAAACTATTAAATCCATTAGCCAAGCTCATTGACTGTTTATAGTTTCTACATAATCAAAAGGTTGTTATTCAATGAGCAGCCACTGCAAACCCTCACTCAATCTAACCAAGTGGATCACCAAGCAAAACCTACTCATGGATCACTAACAGTCTAACAGATACTTCATTCCAAAGGAAGGTCGAGCTTCAGACCACTGAAAATGCTTGTGATGAAAGGTTTTCCGGGGTCAAGACAATAATTTGTTAGGGACGCATTGTTTAGTGAGATGGAAGTTCTGTAGTTTCTGGAAAGCTGTTAAACAAGTTGTCTTTTAGGATTCAATGTCACCCTATATGTATAGCATGGTCTAAACAAATGGTCTGAGAATCTGTTCTTAATGGACTGAATTATACAGTCCAGGTTTGATTATACAAACGCTGACATTGTTATTAAACCTAGGTCTTGGAACTACCCTAGGTTCTGCACATTTGTAAATACACCAATTTGGAGAAGCCTGTAAATTAGCTTGAAAGCTTATTAAAGTGGATTCAGAGCAAGAACACTACATTGTGCAAGGCAGGGGGTACTCCAGGAACCTAGGGATTTTACAACAGAAGATCTTCTAATAACAGTAGAAACAGAAAACATTTTTATCACATTACAGAATATTCAAATTCCTTCTTTGCATATCCCAGCTTGTTAGAAAGTTGTGGAGAGTGTGCAGGGCCAGTCACAATAGAGCAACCCCAAAGCAAAGAGGATAAAGAGCCTTGCATAAGGGCCCAACATGGGGAATTTGAAGCCCCATGACCTTCTGATCAGCAACCTAAAGCCACTGAGCCATCACTGCATCTAAAGACACTGCACTCAAAGATACAACAACTAAAAACACAATGCCCATAAACACTATAGACACAACACCTTAAATACACTGTATAATCATCAATTAGCCAAATTTGGTCTCATGAAAAGAATTAAGTTGTCATTCAAGTAGGTGTTAACACAATGCAATATAACAGTAGGAACGATAATTGCAACGATCTTAGAGAAGCTGTTGTTGCTAGCCATCAATCCGGGAAGGGTTATAAGGTCATTTTCAAACAATTTAAAGTCCATCATTCTACAGTGAAGAACATTATTCACAAGTCAAAAACGTTCAAAACACTTGCCAATCTTTTCAGGAGTGGATGTCACATTTACCCCAAGGTCAGACTGTGCAATGCTCAGAGAAACTGCAAAAAGCCCAAGAGGTACATCTTAAGACTCTGCAGGTCTCAGTTAGCATGCTAAATGTGAAAGTTCATGACAGTACAATCAGCAAAAGATGGAACAAATATGGTTTTATTGAAAGGGTTGCCAGTAGGTGAGACAAAAGTGGAGATGTTTGGTCAAATTGCATGGTGTCACGCTTAGCTAATATCAAACAGCAATTTAAAACAAACGCCTCCTACCGATTGTCAAGCATGGTGGTGGAGGGTTGATGATTTGGGATTTTTTTTTTTTTTTTTTTTTACAGTCACAGGACCTGGGCAACTAGGGCAGTCATTGAGTTAGCCATGAACTCCTGTATACCAAAGTAATTGAAAATCAATGTAAGGTCATCTGAAGTTGGCTGAAGTTAGTTCATGTAACAGGAAAATGATCCCAAGCGCATCAGCAAATCTATAACAGAAATGGTGAAAAGAAAAAGGAATCAAGATGCTGCAATGGCCCAGTCAAACTCTACACCTCAACCCGGACAAAATACTGTGGCAGAACATTAAGAGAGCTGTGTACAAACAAAAGCCCACAAACATCATTGACCTTAAGCAACACTCTAAAGAAGGGTGTGTCAAAATTTCTCCACAATGATGTGAGACACTGATAAAGTCATACATGACATGGTTACTTCAAGTGATTGCTGCTAAAGGTGGTTCTACAAGCTATTGAAAAATAAGGTATATTTAGTTTATTCCACACATGGCTTTTCCATTTCAGCTTTATTTTTTTCTAAAAAAAAATAAATAAAACACTGTGTAATATGTCATGTGTTTGGATGATTAGGCAACTACTGCAGAAGTGATAATGGAGACAGTAAGGAAGGTACTTAGCGTGACAACTGGAAAGAGAAAGGAAGACAAAGGGACGTGGTGGAATGAGGAAGTGCAGGAAAGCATAAGGAAAAAGAGGTTGGCGAAACAGAATTGGGATCGGTTGCATGGTGTGGAGATGGTGAAGCAGGAAGTAGATAGGATTAGTAAGAAGGAAGTGAGGGCAGTGATAAAGAGTGGAAAGTCGGTAGAACCAGATGACATACCAGTAGATGCAGGGAGATGTTTAGGAGAGATGGCAGTGGAGTTTTTTAACAAGATTGTTTAACAGGATTTTGGAAGGTGAGAGGATGCCTGAGGAATGGAGAACCTTTAAGCATAAGGGAGATGTGCAGACCTACAGGTTACAGACCTACAGTAACTACAGGGGGATAAAATTGATCAGCCACACCATGAAGTTATGGGAAAGAGTAGTGGAAGCCAGGCTGAGAGAGCAACAGTATGGTTTCATTTTGAGGAAGAGCAGTACAAATCGGAAGTTTGCTCGGAATCTGGGGTCAGAGCGTAGGGTCAACCATGTGGCGGCGCACCTGGAGCACAGAGGGTTAAGGGTCTTGCTCAAGGGCAGCAGCTTGGCGATACTGATGCTTGAACGCCCGACCTTCCAAACAGTAACCCAGCACCTTAACCACCACCCAGCACCTTAACCACTGAGCTACCACTCCCCCAGATGCAATATTAATTGCAATATTAGACACATAAAACCATAGAATTCAAAGAGGGTGCACTCTGAGATTTCAATCCTACATTTCTGCCAGGACTGGTCGGAAAGTGTCACTCGTTATTTTTAACTATGATTAAAATGGCTGTTAGTGAGCATGTCATATAAAGATTTCATAGAATGCCAATAACGAATGAATGATAAACTAGCAACTAAATAAGTCTTCAGCGTTGTGAGATTTTTCTCTACCATGACAATATCAATTCAAAAATCATACGGTCTAAAGCCAGCTTAATGAAACCAATTCTTCTAATGACACCTCCAATAAAACAACATATCGTCTGTGAAAGACATTCATCTTTGTGAGATTGATCCTGCAAACGGCTACAACATGCCAATTAGCCCTCTAACAAATAATCGTTTGCTCCTGTGATGAGTTCCAGATGAGCGCTCTTGAGCCTGGTTTGATAAATCATGGCATTCATACAGTATGTTTCCATAAATGCGGAGAGATAATTATGCAGTGACATTCAAAGGGTCATCTTCCCTTTATACAATGCTACTGCTACTGAATTACTAGCAGTCTGAATTAGGAAGTGTCATATTCAACCCGTCCTCTGTAATTCACTCCCTGAATAAATGTTAATCATTCTGGTCAAAAACAATGGAAGCCATCTTTAACACACGTCACATCAAGGGTTCATCAGTGTGTTTTAATACGTTGCGAGGCATATTTCAGACACCATGTGTCATCGCCCAACAGCATCTCATCCATCACACAGCTTCATTCAGCCCTCCTTTTTTTAATGGGATTACTTCAAATCCAGGTAGACCATGTTATTCGAGATAAAGGGCACTTTAACAACCAACAAGACATTTTATCATGATCTAGTTAAGTCGAAGTCTGAGTTTTTCCCCGCCAATCATTTTCCTTTCATACAAGAAGCAAACTTTTTCAGAGCTTAGTCCATCTGCGCTGCTTCTGTTCTCGCTTATTTGATTAAAAGCCAGATAACAGCAGATCCCTTACAAATGTGCCTGAAGAATTGAGACAGCTGTGCCATGAGGGTAAGCAATAACTCTAATAAACCAACGTGCACTGGCTTTGATACTGAAACAAAAATCTGCACAACAGAGACAGTTAATGAGAGCACTTCACTTTTTTCAACGATGCAATATGGTACCGTATTAGTGACTTAGAAATAAAATGGTTTAGAATCAAACTTCCATTTCGGATGCAATTTGTAAATATATACCATTTATATATATCATTTTTATTCAGTTTTGGAGAGCTTAATTCAGTTTTTCCAAAATACAAAAACCGTCATAGACAGTACATTACGTATTTATATATTTGTTACTTAGGTATTTACAACTTATTGTAAGATATATAGTATGTAAATATTTTTTTTTATTGCCAATTGTAGCTTTATGTATGCTTGTTAACCTAAGCATAAATGTCACTAACATCTTAGCAATTCAGGCTTCTTCTGTCTTAAAAATGCCAAAACTTCATTTAAGGCAGTGATCCCCAACCCCCGGGCCGCAGACCAGCACCGTTCTGTGGGTCAATTGGTACTGGGCCGCACAGAAAGAATACATAACTTACATTATTTCCGTTTTTATTTATTATCTAATTCTGAATGATGTTTTATTTTGGAAAATTACCGGATTCTCTCCGCCACATCTGTCTATGACTCACTTTTGATGCATGTCAAGATGCCTCGGTCACATGTCTTACCTCCATCCGCTACCTTCTTAAAGGGGCTGCTCCGGCCGCTAACACATAACACATTACCGCTAAATTGAAACCCCCAAGCTAGCAAAATGAACAAACAACAACACAGTGGATTTACAAATATTATTATATTTAGAAAATATCAGTTTTTATGCCGGTCGTAAAGGCCAGTCCTTGAAAATATTGTCTGACATTAATCCGGTCCGTGGTGCAAAAAAGGTTGGGGATCGCTGATTTAAGGGAAAAATGCACACTAGAATGTAAAACATTGTGCATTCTAATTTAAGATGTGTAGCAGGCACCAACACCGATTTAAATTCAAATATACTGTTGAAATGACACAATCATTTTGAGGACTGGCCATCTTAGGCTGCATGAGATGAAACTGGATGATGAATAAATCCCAGTAAACTAAAGTGCATTACATTTTACTAGGTTCATTATCGCACCCAAATGTAGAACAAATGAATCTCCCTACCACTGTGCCCACTGTTTAACCATGTGTCCACTTTATTTTTTGCTTGGTTGTAAGGTCATTTTATTTGTTTTATTTTATTTACTCCATTATATAAGTGTTAAAATTTCATTTCTCTTTGAAAGAGTGTACTGGCATTATTATGCACTTATATATATAATTATACCATTGGCATAAAAAAAAAAAAAACAATTTAAAATGACTATCATTTATTACAATTACAGAAAAGTGAGTACACCCCTCACATTTCAGCAACCATTTTAGTAGATATTATTAAGGGACAATACTATAGAAATACTATAGAATACTATAGAATCTATAGAACCTTGGACACATTTTAGAGTAGTCAATGTACAGCTTGTATAGCAGTATAGATTTACTGTCTTCTGAAAATAACTCAACATACAGCCATCATTGTCAAAATATCTGGCAACAAAAAGTGAGTACATCCTAAGTGATAACAGCTGTATGTCATGTAACTATGCAAAGCCACATGTCTTATTCATCATGTACATGTTTTTGTCTGCTTGACAGGACCATACAAATTTGTGTATCTTTTATTAGAGCAGGTAAATTCGAATTGTTGCTCTCCACAAAGATGGGCTCATCTTATAGGCTATAAGAAGATCAGTAACACCCTGAAACTAAGCAACAGTACAGTGGCCCGGGTCATACAGAGGTTTTCCAAAAAGGGTTCCAGTCGGAACAGACCTCACAAGGGTGAATCAAGGAGTCCTCGTGCTGTGCTTCAGGTGCAGAAGCTGGTTCAACCTGTTAGCCTTCGCCACAGCTTTTGGGACTCACAGCTGAAAATGCCCTACAGTTCCCAATAAAAGTGGACTACATACACAATTTAAACATCTTTAAAAAGAAGACACTTTGAGCTTTACGGTCAATCATCAATGTTGATATTGCTCAAAAAGACAATAAGTTATAGATAATGAAGTGCTATGGATACACATTTCCTGCATTGAACATTATTTGTATTTCATATATAAATACATAAAATCAGTCCTGGAGCAATCCAGAAAAGTACTGGGTTAAAAGCCACATGCATCATAAGTTTATCTCTTAAATTTTATGAAGATTTTCATGACAAATGAGATTCCTAGAAATATTTATCTGAGGACTGACTGATCCTTTTCTCCCTCCCCCTGTATGAGAGCCACCTGCTAAACTCAGGTGGCCATTCATACTCTATTCATACAGTCTGCATATAAATGAATGGCTGACCATTAAAGGTTATTGTTAAACATGTTTGGCTATTGATATTGAGTTGGCATTCATACTGATGACCAGGTAGCCAGACAAGCTATTGTTTTACAGTCATGGCCATTCATATTGATGTCCGGCCATTCTAATCCCAACAATACACACATACACACTTACTTTTCAAGCATTTCTCTTATAAAAACAAACGGGCAATAAAACGTATATCATCGTAAAAAACTGTAAAGGGAGATATATTGTAACTTACAGATGTAAAATAGTCTCAGATTTTTCATTCCCATGCAGATCTCCAAGTCTCTGTTGTTACTCTGCCCCCAAAAATATTGTCCTCATTGCTGCTTTGTTCAAATCTCTGCTTAAAAAACCTACTTATTTGACTGTTCATGTTTTCTTTTTAGTTTTTTTTGTAAACAAAGCCCAGTTAGCACGAGCTAGAAACAGCTGTTTGTGCAAAACTGGGAGCTGCACTCACTTCCTGGTCGCCACTGCACGTGTTCGACTGTTTGATCAAGAGTTTCTACAGAAACGCACATGGGGAGTAAAATCCTCCCATGTATCGTTAGAATTCTGCACTCATTGGCTACATTTTCCATTAATTATTTTGCTTCCATAATTCTACTGGCTGGAAATAAAAGGTTTGAAATGATAGGTGATGCAGAGCAGAACATCACGGCACCTGCCTATAGAGTGTAGACTCAAGCCAGAGATTCCGCCTCTTTTACTGTTTTTTTTTTTATTTTTAATTATTATTATTTATAGGTGGTCTCATTTGCTTTTGTAACACTATATACTACCAGCCAAATTTGTTTTTTACTGCTTACACAAATTCAGCAAATACATTCGTTATACGTTTTCCATTGAAAAACAGTGATCTAAAATCGATGCTTAAGGCTTAGACCTTTTATTTATAGTTTGTCATTTTTACTCTTGTCTCTTTTCATTCAATCTATTGCTAAACATTAACACCTGAGAACAATGGGGAGGAATGGGGATGAAGACAAATGAGGAGTACCAAGAAAATTGTGTTTTGCCTACAAGCGTGGTGGTGGTAACATCATGGTCTGGGGCTGCATGAGTGCTGCTGGTACTGGGGAGGCGTGGTTCTTGAGGAAAACATGGATTCCAACATGTCCTGTGACATTCTTCTTCTTCTTCTTCTTCTTTCGGCTGCTCCCATTAGGGGTCGCCACAGCGGATCATCCGTCTCCATACCACCCTGTCCTCTACATCTGCCTCTTTCACACCAACTACCTGCATGTCTTCCCTCACCACATCCATGAACCTCCTCCTTGGTCTTCCTCTTTTCCTCCTACCTGGTGGCTCCATCCTCAGCATTCTTCTACCAATATAATTCATGTCCCTCCTCTGCACATGTCCAAACCATCTCAATCTCGCCTCCCTCACCTTGTCACCAAAACATCCTACATGCGCTGTCCCTCTAATAAACTCATTTCTAATCCTGTCCATCCTCATCACTCCCAACGAAAACCTTAACATCTTCAGCTCTGCTACCTCCAGCTCCACCTCCTGTCTTCTACTCAATGCCACGGTCTCTAATCCATACAACATCGCAGGTCTCACCACAGTCCTATAAACTTTCCCTTTCATTCTTGCAGATACCCTACTATCACAAATCACTCCTGTCACTCTTCTCCACCCGCTCCACCCTGCCTGCACTCTTTTCTTTACTTCCCTAACACACTCTCCATTACTTTGCACTGTTGACCCCAGGTACCTGAACTCCTCCACCTTCTCTACCTCTTCTCCCTGCAACCGCACCACTCCACTGCCCTCCCTCTCATTCACACACATGTACTCTGTCTTACTCCTACTGACTTTCATTCCCCTTCTCTCCAGCGCACATCTCCACCTCTCCAGGCTCTTCTCAACCTGCTCACTACTCTCACCACAAATCACAATATCATCCGCAAACATCATAGTCCATGGAGACTCCTGTCTGACCTCGTCCGTCAACCTGTCCATCACCACTGCAAACAGGAAAGGGCTCAGGGCCGATCCTTGATGTAGTCCAACCCTCACCCTGAACCACTCTGTCGTTCCTACTGCACACTTCACTGCTGTCACACTGTCCTCATACATGTCCTGCACCACCCTCACATACTTCTCTGACACACCTGACTTCCTCATACAGTACCACAACTCCTCTCTCGGCACTCTGTCGTACGCTTTCTCTAAATCCACAAATACACAATGCAATTCCTTCTGTCCTTCTCTATACTTCTCCATCAACATCCTCAAAGCAAATAAGGCATCTGTGGTGCTCTTCCTCGGCATGAAACCATACTGTTGCTCACAGATGGTCACCTCTTCTCTCAGCCTGGCTTCCACTACTCTTTCCCATAACTTCATGGTGTGACTGATCAACTTAATTCCCCTGTAGTTACTGCAGGTCTGCACATCTCCCTTATGCTTAAAGATCGGTACCAGCACACTCCTTCTCCATTCCTCAGGCATCCTCCCACCTTCCAGAATCTTGTTAAACAATCTGGTTAAAAACTCCACTGCCAGCTCTCCTAAACATCTCCATGCTTCTACAGGTATGTCATCTGGTCCAACCGACTTTCCACTCTTCATCCTCTTAATCGCTGCTCTCACTTCCTCCTTACTAATCCTATCTACATCCTGCTTTACCAACTCCACATCATCCAACCTTCTCTCTCTCTGATTTTCCTCATTCATCAGCTGCTCAAAATATTCCCTCCACCTTCTCAGCACACTCTCCTCACTAGTCAACACATTTCCCTCTCCATCCTTTATTGCTCTAACTTGCAACACATCCTTCCCAGCTCGGTCCCTCTGCCTGGCCAATCGGTATAAATCCTTTTCTCCTTCCTTAGTGTCCAACCTCTCATACAGCTCCTCATATGCCTTCTCCTTGGCTTTCGCCACATCCCTCTTTACCTGCTGCCGCAACTCCTTGTAGTCCTGCCTACTTTTCTCATCGCTCTGTCTATCCCACTTCTGTTTTGCCAACCTCTTTCTCCTTATGCTCTCCTGCACTTCCTCATTCCACCACCACGTCTCCTTGTCTTCCTTTCTATTTCCAGATGTCACACCAAGTACTTTTCTAGCTGCCTCCCTCATCACTCCTGCAGTAGTTTCCCAATCACCCAACACCTCTTCACCACCACCGAGCCTCTGTCTGACCTCTTCCCTGAACCTCACACTACAGTCTTCCTCCTTCAGTTTCCACCATCTTATTCTTCTTTCAGTCCTCACTCTCCTTCTCTTCTTCTTCGCCTCCAAAACCATCCTACAGACCACCATCCGATGCTGTCTAGCTACACTGTCCCCTGCCAACACCTTACAGTCTCCAATCTCCTTCAGGTTGCATCTCCTGCATAGAACATAGTCCACCTGTGTGCACCTTCCTCCACTCTTATACGTCACCCTATGATCCTCCTTCTTCTTAAAATAAGTGTTCACCACTGCCATTTCCATCCTTTTAGCAAAATCTACCACCATCTGCCCTTCCACATTCCTCTCCTTAAGGCCATACCTACCCATCACCTCCTCATCACCTCTGTTCCCTTCACCAACATGCCCATTAAAGTCTGCCCCAATCACCAATCGTTCTTTCCTAGGTACACCATCTACCACTTCATCTAATTCACTCCAGAATCTTTCCTTCTCCTCCATCTCACAGCCAACTTGTGGAGCATAGGCACTGATGACATTTATCATCATCCCTTCAACTTCCAGCTTCACGTACATCACCCTATCAGAAACTCTCTTCACCTCCACTACACTCTTACTGTACTCTTCCTTCAGAATCACCCCTACACCATTTCTCTTTCCATCCACACCATGATAGAACAGTTTGAACCCACCTCCAATGCTCCTGGCCTTACTTCCTTTCCACTTGGTCTCCTGAACACACAACATATCTACCTTTCTCCTCTCCATCATATCAGCTATCTCTCTCCCTTTACCCGTCATAGTACCAACATTTAAAGTACCAACCCGAACCTCCACTCTCCTACACTGCTCCTTTTCCTGCCGTCTTTGTAGACGTCTTCCTCCTCTCCTTCTCCTCCTTCGGCCAACAGTAGCCCAATTTCCACCGGTACCCTGTCGGCTAACGATACCTGTGGCGGTCGTTGTTAACCCGGGCCTCGACCGATCCGGTATGAAATTCTCATTTGTGATCCGCATATTTGATTTGGCACATGTTTTACGCTGGATGCCCTTCCTAACGCAACCCTCCCCATTTACCCGGGCTTGGGACCGGCACTAAGAGTGCACTGGCTTGTGCCTCCCTAATGGCTGGGTTATGTCCTGTGACATTCTGAAGCAGAAAATTATGCCCTCTGTTCAGAAACTGGGCTGAATGGCAGTTTTCCAAAATAATAATGACCCCAAACACACTGCCAATATGACAACTGCCTTGCTGAGAAAGCTGAAGATGAAGGTGATGGAGTGGCCAAGTATGTCTCCAGACCTGAACCCTATTGAGCCTCTGTGGGGCATCCTCAAGTGGAAAGTGTAGAAGCGCCATGTGTCCAACATCGAGCAGCTCCGTGATGTCATTATGGAGCAGTGGAAGAGGATTCCAGGAACAACCTGTGCAGCTCTGGTTAATTCCACGCCCAGGAGGATTAAGGCAGTGTAGATAACACGGGTGCTCACACAAAATATTGACACTTTGGACACAGTTTTGACATGTTCACTTAAGGTTTACTCACGTTTGTGGCCAGCTGTAATGGCTGTATGTTGGGGTATACTTACTTTTGTGAGATACTGTATTTCTGGGACAATATAACATCCAGCAAAAGGTGTTATTGAGACATACCTTTTCAGAGAATCATTGCTGAACAATAGGCTTCATTATTAGTGTAGCCGGTTCGAAATAGAACTACAGAACAACTAATCATAACAAAAATTAATAAAATGAAATATTCTTTGTAATAAGTTCAACCGGTGGATTGCAGTATAGCTATAAATGTTGTAAATAAGAAGAGGTGTGTGGTAAAGAGGTTGGTTTATATAACTACCTGATTCCTTTCCCAAACTGGTGAGGCAGCAAAAAAAAAACCCGGACCACCATATACACACGCTGTCAAAAAGCAGTTTGGTCAAATTAAAATGAACTCTTTATTGTCATTATTTAATTCAAAAAATCTGTACTACTGCGTTACAACATGGGCATCAATTGTTACATTTCAGTCCAGACACTGGGTCTCCTTGTAAGTTGAGCTGTGTGTAAATTTATTCATAGGTCAAATAGAAATAAAACTACAATTCCCACTGGATTTGCAAACCCTCTACTACTAATTTTCCTTATACTCATAAGTGCATGTTGATAAACGCCAGGCAACTGTAATTAAAAGTTAATTCACATTCAGTGGCGTCCGCAAAACTAAACTAAAGGCGAACCTTACAGAGCTGAATATAAACAAATGACAACTTAATAGAAAAATGACAACTTCCATTAATTCAGCTCAGTCACTGTAGCATGTCAGCTATCTTGACATTAACATTTGTTCTTTCTAATCGGGTGTATTAGTTTTGTCTTTGGCATAGTAATTTATGAATTCGATTGCTTTTCTTTCATGTGTTTAATTTTGCAAGGCAGAGGTTCTGAAAATAACTCCTAAACTACACCACTAAATTCATGGGTCTGATATGATATATGCTGCTTAAAATTTAGCATCAGTTGTATTAAAAAGAAAACATTGCACTAACCGCTTTCAGACTACGATCCGGAGCAATCAAGATTGAAGAATTCTCATCAGGAACTCCCAAATGTCTTTTTAATTTGAACAACACGTTACAAATACAGTACATTTGTTGTATCCCGTTTCATACAGCAACTGTAAAACCTGCAGCCTGACATGTCTCACAGGAACATCCTGCACAAATGAAGAATTTACAAGGCACGGTCAAGAGGAGCACTGAATGGAATGTCTTGGGTTCTTAAAGCACCTTACGAAGCTGAATCATTTACAGACATGTCTGAGACAAAGCCTAAAACGTTGACGTCCGTAGGCCACTCACAGCCTCCACAAGACTGACCTTAGCGACCAAGCAGGAGGCATTAGTCATCAGATTTACTGTAAAGCACTCGTATCTAGCATCTATCAAAGCCCATTAGCGCAGAGAAGGGAAAATGGCTGCACTTCTGCTGCACACCACTCATCTTGAATGTGAACGGAGACACATGGGTGAATGGAATTTCGGGATCTTGCCATTAATAACAAGACAATGACCTCGGACCAATCTTTTAGGCACACCGTGCATAACACGATTTGCCAACTCGAGCGAATTTCATAGACAGATATCACAGTGATGTGCACTTATTCAACCCATCTCACTAATAACATCATGTCGTTTCGTTGAGCTGTTTGCGTAATTAAGGCCCATTAGTGTTGTCACCATGTGGAGCAGCCAGTGTAACATTCCATCCATCTGCACGCTGACATTTGAAAAGCGGAACAGGCGCTGATGCAGCGCTCAAAAGGTGCGAAGGTTAACACGGTGAGTCATTACCCGGAGTGCCACTAATATAACCTAACTGACACGGCCTCCGACCGGCCATCATAATGAAGCCTGCTGCACATTTCTGGTGACATTTCTTTTCATTCTGGAAAAGCTCCACACAGCATCGCTTCCCTGGTCTATTGCGTTTCCAATATAACATGAAGCGTGGCTAATAGTGAAATCACGCTGTCGGTTAAAAAATAAAAAAAACAGAAACAGCAGGTCTTCTCAACTTTATCACAGCATTTAAGTGTGTTAACAAACACATCCAATGTTTCAAACATATTTTCACATATTTTCCTTCACCACATTCATAAACCTCCTCCTTGGTCTTTCTCTTTTCCTCCTTTCTGGCGGCTCGATCCTCAGCATTCTCCTACTGATATACCCCATGTCCCTCCTCTGCACATGTCCAAACCATCTCATAGGTTATGCATTGCTGCGATATCACTGCATTTATTACACAGTA
This sequence comes from Silurus glanis, assembly GCA_014706435.1. Classification (NCBI taxonomy): domain Eukaryota; kingdom Metazoa; phylum Chordata; class Actinopteri; order Siluriformes; family Siluridae; genus Silurus; species Silurus glanis. Next base: position 3,028,870 of record JAAIIK010000030.1, read on the forward strand.
TTAGATTGACATCAAAAAATGTTCTTCTCTGAGGATTCAATTTGGTCCATCAAGAAATCCTGAATAAAATTTTCGCTGAAATTAGCCTCCATATATATAAAACTAAATACAGTATATTTATTTATATATTTATATCTATATAAATGTGTGAATGTATAGCTAAAACCATTTGTCTTTTGTTTGTTCCCATGGCACCAATTCCACACAGTGAGAGAAAAAAAAAATAACAGCTCATTAATGCAGAGGAAAACCTTTCATGCGGAGATGGTTTAAAGGTCAATTCTGTAACATATCACAATGTTTCTACACCTGAAATAATTAAACAATGCCAAGGATACTTCAGAAAAATGTCAATTACATGTATATATCTGGAGATCTAGTTTCCTCAATGAGGGACTTTGTTTACATTTTTTTGGGCTGGGCATTAGCTTGGAACAAGACTGCCAAGTCTGCCGCTTTTCCCTGAAGAGTAACTCGTGAGAAGTGGGGGTGTTGCTTGGAGGGATATGTGAGGGTTTACAAAATGTTTTTATTACAAATCTAATTGACCTCAGACTCTAAAATTTACTAAGCGTGACTGTATTCTACTAATTCATACACTTATTATTATTATTGCATTAATTCTATATTAAAAGTGAATAACACGCTCACTGATCACTTCAATACTGACACCTTTAAACCTACATAATAACACCTGGACACCTTTATAATGCATACCAATCATGCATTTAAGCTTTAGGTAAAGTTCACATCAAACATCACATCATGATCTCTGTTGGTATCAGGAGGTCTGTAACCAAAGGGTCTGTAATAATAAGATAAAAGAAAAATAATTAGACCAGGTTTGATTAATTTCCAGGTCAGGATCTCATAATAACTCTTCATAACTCTCTGCTCTCCACCTTAGCCACCGCACACAACCTTGGAGTAACTATAGTTGCTAATGTGACTCGTTCTTGTTCCTTCTCGTTTCTGTCCACACAGGCTGCTCAGGTGCTTATTCAGTCTCTTGTCTTCGAGACTGGACTACTGCAGCTCTCTGCTGGCAGGTCAACCTCTAAACGCTATTCATCTACTGCAAATGATCCAAAACGCAGCTGTGCGACTTGTGTTCAACCTGCCCAAGATCTCCCACACCACCCCACTGCTGCGCTCCCTCCACTGGCTTCCAGTAGCTGCACGCATCAGATTCAAAACACTGATGCTTGCCTACAAGGTGAAAAATGGACCAGCACCATCTTACCTCACAGATCTAATCACACCTCGCACTGCACCAGGCTGCCTGAGATCTTCTAGCACTGCTCAACTGGTACCACCTTCTCTGAGAGTAAAAGGTTAAGTATACCTCCAGGCTCTTCTCTGTTCTGGCACTGAGGTGGGATGAACTACTCCCAGATGTCCGAACAGCGGATGTTCACTGGCTATCGTCAAGCGACGGATGAAGACCTTCCTTTTCCTGAAACACTTTAACTAGCAATTTTCCAATTTTCCTGTCTTTTACAAAAAAAAAAAAAAAAAAAATCCTCTCAACAGAATTGTAGTCTGATTTATCTTAAGTTGTAATCTAGCGTACCAGTGTAACTTTATTCATTTACAGAGACTCAAAGCACGTTTGTACATCGCTCTGGACAAGGGCGTCTGCTAAATGCCATAAATGTAAATGCAGATAGGAACCTGAAATTTTCATAGAAATAACTATAGAAATTTGAGATTCTACTTGTTATAGAGTTAAAACAAGTAGAAATTCAGTGACAGTCCTACTTTATTCATGCAGTTTGAGAAATAAACAGAAAAAAAATATTAAAATGTGCTTTTTCCCGTGTCACATGTACAGTAAAATTATTTCTTCGGATATCCCAGTGATGTTAGGAAGCTGGGGTCAGAACGTAGGGTCAACCATTATACAGTGTCCCTGGAGCACAGAGGATTAATGGCTTTGCTCAAGAGCCCAACACTGGCAGCTCAGTGATACTGCCGCTTGAACGGCAGACTTTCTGATCAGTAACCCAGAGCCTTAACCACTGAGCTACCACTTCCCCCTGATAATATTCTCCCTGGTAATATAACATACATATACACTGATTAGGCATAACATTATGACCACCAGTCTAATATTGTGTTGATCCTACTTTTGCTGCCAAAACAGTCCTGACCCGTTAACTTCTTCAGCATCTGTATGCTCGTACCACTCGGGCCAGCCTTTCGCTCCCCGCGTGCAATAATGACCCTTGGCTGCCCATGACCCTTCCGACGGTTTCACTACAGTTACTTCCTTGGACCACTTTTGATAGATACTGACCACTGCAAACATGAAAAATCCATGATTTTCTGACCCAGTCGTCTAGCCATCACAATTTAGCCCTTGTGAAACTCACTCAAATCCTTGTCCATTTTTCCTGCTTCTATCACATTGAATTTGAGGACAAAATGTTCACTTGCTGCTTTATATATATAAACACACTTCACAGGGTACCTTCATATTAGTTCCAACCCTCGTAGTAATTCTGAAGAACTAAGTTAGCTTGTTCAGGTGTGTTTGATTAGAGCTGGACCTAAAATCTGAAGCACAGTGGACTTTTAGGGCATGACATTTAGTGGAGATGAATAGGATTCAGACACGATAAATCCGTTATTATAAACCAACTTCCAGAGGCCATATGTTTTTGTACTGGTAAAAAACAATCAGTCTTCAGAATGGCACGTACTTGAAAAGGTCAAGATTTCACAAACTGAAAAGTTTTCATTAGACACCACACATTCTGTGTAAACAATTCATTTGTTTAATGATAGCATGTTGCTGCTTGAACCCATGTCTTGCACCGGTTTTACTACGTAGACGTGAGAATATCAGCCTGTTATCGCAGAGAGAAAACCCCTTCTGAGAAGGCTGCAAGTGTTCGTGCTATATAATGTGTTTGCTTGTTTTGGAGCAGACTCACGAACATTCTGCCACCTCTGATCTGACAGGACATGACACAGGAAGCCTTGTAGGATGTTAAGCAGGATGTCTTCAAAGAGATGAGATGTGAGGCAGCGTGCCAAGGAAAATGACAAAGATCTCTCTTTCAAACTGCGTTACAAAATCCTGGTTTAAAAAGGCAATTGATATTCGTGTAAAAAAAAAAAAAAAAAAAAGGTCATTTATCTTTAATGATCTTTAATACATCCACAGTTCCTAGTGCAAGGTAAACGCTGTTGTGCACGCACACACACACTAAAAGCTGGGAGTGTCTTTGAACAGGAGGTGTTTTTTGGCACGTGACGTTTTAAAGCCCATGTGCGCGCCGGTTTGCAGTGGGTGCCCGGAATCTCTCGGTCGCTTGGAAAGCATTTTGTGTGGCTCATAAACAGGATTTACCGTCCTCTCAGTGTAATCACTTGAAGAGCGATAACAGACTGAAGAGCTCCGGGCGATCCTTCGCATCTATCTCAGCTGCACTGTGCGCGCAAACAGCTGAGTGTGTATTCACACAGCACCCATCCCCCCCCCCCCTTTATACCCGCCTCCTTTTCCTCATCCCAACACAAGTAAATTCGCTGCCGCGGCAATTGGAAAGCGATCAGGAGAAATGTGATTTGTTTTAAGATTAGCCATGTGAAACAAATTATCCCTCTTTAAGCATACGCAAGTGTTGAAACAGCCTACGCCAAAAAAAACGGGGGACTTTAAGATAATGAAAAACATTCCACAGTGGCACAAAGCTCACTGAAATATCAGCTCAATGTACCAGAGCTGCTTTTTGATGCGGCTCGAGCGATTGCTCACCTTGGACGATGGCGTTCAAGATGTAATCAAAGTCGACGCAAGTCGGTGGCAGACAGCGCCGTCACAAACAAAGACAGATGACAAGTAAAAAAAACGAGTCTTTTCCCTGATGTGTTTGCGTTTTTACGTCGTATTCACACCATTTGGCACATGCGCTTATCCTGAGTGACTTACAGAAGATACAAATGTTTGCGTTTGAGTGAAAAAGCAGTGGAACTATTATTCGTCTCCTAAAATAACAACAGATGGAATTCAGCTGGAAACAAATAACGCAGACACATATTCACGCTAATTCCCTAAAGACTCATAACAAATATTTCTGAAAGTTCAAGAGGACCACACACAGTTGTGAGGTTTATGTACACCAACATAACAAGCACATGCCTTTAACTGTGCTGTAAACTGAAGTCTGCTAATTTGTTTACACCAAACAGACTAAACTTTTTTCCACATTTACCTCATTGTTATAAAAAGTTTGAAACGCCTCAGGCAATTTTAGCATTCTTGTGTTGATCATGAATACACAAGACTATAATATCATGGATCTGCATGATTACCAGTTCAATTTGTCTTTGTTGACATAACTGGTATTTAAATTACATACTAAAAATAGGCCTTTGCTTTTGGGTCTGTTTATATTCATACTCCGAACTAGTATTGATAATATGGCCAAGCTACACTTCAGGATTATTAAAACAGTCTCAATAAATAACTGCTAAAAAAGAAATTAGCCTCAGGATAGTGCTGCGCTCGAACATGAGGCTACACATGTGCTATTGTCCGCATACCTCATGTACGCTTTAAAGATTAAAAGCAATATCCACAAGTCGATTTATTGGTACCTGTTGATCAACTTTAAAATGACCTACGACATCAGCACTTTAACCCAAGATTTGTATCTGCTTTTTGAAGTCCCCTTTGCTGTTATAATACCTTCTACTCTTATGGAAAGATGTTCGACTAGATTTTGGAGTGTGCTTGTGGAGATTTATGAACATTCAGTTACATGGGTGTTGGTAAAGTCAGGTACTGATGTAGGGTTAAGAGGTCTGGGGTGCAGTCGGCGTTCCAATTCATCCCAAAGGTGTTCAATAGGGTTTAGGTCAGAGCTCTATAGCAGGAGATCTTCCACTCCAACCTATGTAAATCATATCTTCATGAAGTTCGCTTTGTGCACAGGTTCAGCGTTATCCTGGAACAGGTTTGTGTTTCCTAGTTCAAGTGAATGGAAAATTAAATGCTACTGAATTTAAAGGCATCTGATACAATTGTATAGGTTTAGGGACAAAGCACATATGGCTGGAAAAGTCAGGTGTCCCAATACCTTTGTCCATATAGTGTATGAAGGGTTGTTAGTTAATTCTTTGTTTGCTGGAAGCTACAAAAATATTTGCCTGCTCTTGGGGAACCAGAAGAATAAAGTCCTGGGGTTTCTTAGTGGATAAACAGAATGACTTCATGTCTCAAACTTTATTAGGAAAGTGTTTTATGACACCATAAAGACTTGATCAGTAGTGAAAGTATATAGTTAAAGAGGTTACTACTGGATTTATACATAGAGCGATAAGGATTATGTTCCCTTTAAAATTGTATTTATTTAATTATTCATTGGTATAATTTTATCATAGTTATTATTGCCTGATAATCTGATTCTCCTTCTCTCTCGCTTTTGCTATCTCTACATGCTTCAGAGATTTCATGCTCCAGCCTGATAAATCCTGTCTAATTGGAGTTCTCCACAATCAGAAACCCATCGCTGATGCACTGCACTTTAGCATTTATAGGTATGTGTACATTTACACTGAATAGACTGATGGACAGACTTATATCAGCCTCTCGATATATATGTTCTGCATATGCAATGTCTTCCTAAATGGCACTTTTTTTAAAAGCACAAAATGATTACATTTCCTACATTCTAATGATGAATTTTTAATAGGCCTAGAGCATATTAGCAATTTGCACATTTATTGTCTAAGCTCAGTGTTGACAGTTTGCAAACTAGGTCTGAGTGGGAGTTGTAGCATAACTGTAGCATAAGAAGTTAATTGTATATAGCTGCTTAAAATACACTTATGCATGTCAATCAACTTTAAAACTGCAGATGGCCCACGCATGAACAGACATACGATACCAGACTAAAGTTCCACCAATGCTGCCACTTAGAAAACATGAAAATGCCTTTACACTGCAATTAATATGAATACTGTTGCTACAATGGAGCTATAATGAAAGGACATCCGGTGTCACCCAGATGACTATAGGTTTCTTTTTAAACTAGTTCCTCCGAAGCTTTTTTCCCCTCAAACTGTTTTGGAGTTTTCCTTGCCACCGTTAGCGTGGCTTGCTCATTAGGAATACATTTATGAATTTACGGTGTATCTATTTATATCTGTAAAGCTGCTCTATGCTAATATCCAACATTAAAAACACGGAGAACTAAATAAAAATGATTATTCGTTCTTATCGGATTATAAAGAAAAATCCTGATTACTGTATGCTCCTGATGGTTTTTATAATGTTTGATCAATAAAATAAAAAGGACCGGATTGTTAGCTAAAAAGGCCAAATGGCCCCAATGGCTACCTTTCAATGTTTAACCAATAATGATTCGTTTTGGGCTATAAAATAAAACAATTTAGATGTGGTTGCATTTGTATTTCATTGCAATGCTCAGACTCTGAACAGAACATCTGTTTTGAATTTGACATGTGGAGAACAACCGCATACTTCTCTGTCCAACCATCTTTAAACATTGTTTTCATCACTGACTTGAAACAAGCCATGTCATCAGTTCGATAACCAGGCAGGAAAGAGTAATAAAGTCAAAAATAAATAAAAAAAACAGAATTAAAAAAAAATTTTTTGCGAATGCCTCTAGACTTGTAGGTCGCCTCTCATCCAACGGGCTGCTTTCAGGTAAATAATTAATTTGATTAGTTAAGCCCAACAGAGGATCTGCTACAGAAGTCGGGTTGTGTTTAGAAAACTAAAATCTATATTGAATTACAAAAAAAAAAAAAAAAAAAATGTATTTAGCTCTGCTACATGATACTTCAAATCAACGCTACTCCTAAAACAAACAAATAAATAATGTTTACTTTTTTCTAACCATACGGATCAACAGAAAAATTGTAAAAGTTTTCAAACCATTTCCTAAGTCACTCTTAATAAAGGCGTCTGCCAAATGCCGTCAGAGTAAATGCATTTTTTCCCCAGATACTCAGCTTGATCTGCTAAAATACTTGGCAAATATGAATTCTTGCTTGTTGGCGACCCCTGCACTAGAGGGAAGGTCAGAGCCAAAACATCCCTTTCTGACAGATGTTTAGTCATTATCGTTCACTATTAAGCCACAAAAATTTGTCACTGCTCAGTAGAAATACACTGATTAGCTGTTTTTGCAATAGTTAGGGTTATTTATGAGCTGCATCATGAAAACATAAGTAATTTTTCAAATATAATAATTAATATTAATAACAATAATAATACTACACAATGTCATAAAAAGCAGTCTGAATTATAAAAAAAAAATTATCCAAGATTTTCTAGACATATATGAGAAGTATCTGATTTAAGAAAATTTATTCACTCTATTATGGACCCTAACATTAGCCCTAGTCCAGTCACTTTGCTTATACATTTGCTCAGTTAAAGCCAAGTATAAACCCAGTCTTGTTCTTTGTGATATGCAAATTCAAAATAATGAAATTACATGAACCAAAAGAAATAGTGGTGTCTCATTACAATCCACGCTGTGTCGATTTGAGGCAGTTACGCACCGAAAGTCAATTTTGTGCACATAAGCCCCTCGTTAATGGAGAGTGATGATTATCTGCTCAAGTGCCAGGGATGATTTCCTACACATTTGATTGACTTTTTCCTGCGGTGTTACAATCCATATTATACATGACCCATGTTAAGTGGTTTGTGTTGAATCACATCTTAGGATCATTACTGAAATGTAAACTGCTAATAACTATAACGAGATAACGTTTGGCTTAACAACATGCTCAGCATTGTTACTCTCATGATAAGAGTTGGCTCGCTGCATCTCCCTCTTAAGTATCTAGCCTGTTTACTGTAATAAATCTCAGCGTGGTTCCTTTGAATAGCTTTCAAATAAAGTACGGTAGCCTATTAAAAGGCATTGTCCAAACATTCTACTCACTCATGCAGTAGGTCAGTTTAGGACTCGTTTTTTTTTTAGGACAAATTTGTGATTTGTTATGCAGAAGCTATGCAAGTCCACTTGAAGTGTCGATTCAATATTAAGCCTCTTTACAAACACCATTACACCATTTTTTTTAATGAATGGAAAATAAATTGTTTTTTAATTCTTAACATATATGCTGGTCATGTAGCATTTCTGATCAGCACGATCCAGGCCCTGAGAAGGCAAACACATAAAAAAATCAAATTACAATTTCAGTAAATGGGCTCTTAGTGCTGCTTCACAGCAAACTGTCTGAAAGTAACCTGTTTAGAAACACTGCTGGATATAGGCTTCAGCAAAATATAGACACGGATAAAATGAGCCTGACGGCAGCTATTTTTACCCAGACATCATTAGAACTTATAGAAGCTCATTTTACTTAAGAAACTTACAACAAAAGTTGTTTTTTTTTGTCACAATTCTTCTCATATAAAGGTATATCTAGCCTCTGGTGAGAAAGATGAACGGCCACGGACAAAAGCCATTGTTACTGAATTATTTTCTTCACAATGAAATTGACATTGTTTTTAAATAAAACTGCATCATCCATAGTGGGGGTTTTTTTTGTTTGTTTTGTTTATTTTTTAGTCACTCAAATATTAAGAATGGAAATTAACAGCTCTGGCTGGAATTCGCTCACTCTCCTTCATTAACGAAGACATGAACTGGATGTAATCTAAATTATGCAGCTCCAGAAATCACACAATCCTTGCTGTCTAGATGTGGATCGGGGTCACTTGGTAGAATAATAACCCAAAACAAACTGGCATAGAGTTATTTAAGACTTGAAAAAACATCAAATCCCTAGTTGGCTGCCCAACTTAGACACCAATCAAAATGTTTTAGTGCAGTCCTGAAGTCTGTTTACCAACCGAAAAAAATAAAGAAAAAACATCAACGGAGAGCGTTTGGTGATGAAGCCTGTGAATCACAGGCTTAAGAATAGCATTGCATGCAGTGAATATGCTGCCAAGCATATATATATATATATATATATATATATATATATATATATATATATAAGATTTCCCACATTTATAGACCCATGGATGGGTAAATAGACAGCATGCAAAAAAACAAGCCTAAGACTTCAGCCTGACCATAGATTTTCCTACCTATAACAAAACTGCGCTTCTTCTCTTTCACCACTCTGTTTCTTTAAAAGCTTCTCCAACATTGTGTGCTTTAAAGCTATTCTTAACCTTTATTTACATTTTTTGGCTTTTGATTCATTTTACTGTACTGTTATTTTCTTTATTGTCTTAATGTAGAGCACGTGGTCCGCATATTTGTTTTGGCACATGTTTTAAACAGTACAAACTGTAGTAACTACAGAGGAATAAAGTTGATCAGTCACACCATGAAGTTATGGGTAAGAGTAGTGGAAGCCAGGCTGAGAGAAGAGGTGACCATCTGTGAGCAACAGTATGGTTTCATGCCGAGGAAGAGACGCACTACAGACGCATTATTTGCTTTGAGAATGTTGATGGAGAAATATAGAAAAGGTCAGAAGGAGTTGCATTGTGTGTTCGTGGATTACATTGTGCGTACGACAGAGTGCCGAGAGAAGAGTTGTGGTATTGTTTGAGGAAGTCAGGTGTGGCAGAGAAGTATGTGAGGGTGGTGCAGGACATGTATGAGGACAGTGTGACAGCAGTGAAGTGTGCAGTAGGAACGACAGACTGGTTCAAGGTGGAGGTTGGACTGCATCAAGGATCGGCTCTGAGCCCTTTCCTGTTTGCAGTGGTGATGGACAGGTTGACAGAGGAGGTCAGACAGGAGTCTCTGTGTACTATGGTGTTTGCAGATGATATTGTGATTTGTGGTGAGAGTAGGGAGCAGGTTGAGAAGAGCCTGGAGAGGTGCAGGTATGCCCAGGAAAAAAAAGGAATAAAAGTCAGTAAGACTAAAACAGAGTACATGTGTGTAAATGAGAGGGAGGGCAGTGGAGTGGTGCAGTTGCAGGGAGAAGAAGTGGAGAAGGTGGAGGAGTTCAGGTACCTGGGTTCAACAGTGCAAAGTAATGGAGAGTGTGTTAGAGAAGTGAAGAAAGGGGTGAAGAAGAGTGGCAGGAGTGATTTGTGATAGAAGGGTATCTGCAAGAGTAAAAGGGAACTTTTATAGGACTGTGGTGAGACCTGCGATGTTGTATGGTTTAGAGACAGTGGCATTGAGTAAAAGACTGGAGGTGGAGCTGGAGGTAGCAGAGTCCATCCTCGTCAGGATTAAAAATTAGTTTATTAGAGGGACCGTACATGTAGGAGTCTTTAAAGACAATGCGAGAAAGAGGATAGATTAAGATGGTTTGGACATGTGCAGAGGAGGGACATGGGGTATATCAGTAGGAGAATGCTGAGGATGGAGCCACCAGGGAGGAGGAAAAGAGGAAGGCCAAGGAGGAGGTTTATGGATGTGGTGAAAGAAGACATGCAGGTAGTTGGTTTGAAAGAGGCAGATGTAGAGGACAGGGGTGTATTGAGACGGATGATCCGCTGTGGGAGCAGTTGAAAGAAGAAGTCGTCTTAATATAGAGCGCATCTGTTGCGTTAAATGTCATCAATATATACAGTTTGAGGTTTGTGTGGCTGAAATGATGGAAAATTTCCACTGAATGAACAACTGTCTATAATATAAAAATCCAATCCAGTCGCCAGGCTCTTGCAATGAAATAGCTTAAGATGTGGATCAAGTCAATAAAGATTTCAGGTCAAGGGCTTTTCCACTAGGTGGTTAGGACTGGCTAAGCTCTGTATATTACCCATAATCCTCCACGTTTTTGCCATTTACCATGCCACATAAACTGTGCAGTACTCAATTACCCGTGCTACATCGGCTTCTCTACTTACCCATGTAATTCAGCTCCCTTCCTTGTCCTTCCTTTTCTTGCTTATTCATAAATGGCTGGGATCGCTATAGTTATAATTATTGGTTTGTTTCTTTTGGGAAATAGAACCCATTAAGTTTATTAGAAAATCGCACAAGCAAGTTTGCAGAAGCAGGCGAAACTTTCTGGGGAAGTAAATTTTGCCCATAGGTTTTCATAGTTAGCTGATGAAGACAGTCGGACGCAAATCGCACCAGTGCTAAAATGAAACGTAAGCAATTAGACAAGAAACCTGGCTGACAAGTATCACAACCTCGTCTTAGATTCGACAGGTTAGACAGCATTTAGCCGTCCGATTAACTGGGGTTTCTGTGTAGTGACGTTTGGAGCTTTTCCATGATTGCCATCACAAATGAAACAGCTTATTTCTATGTAGCCTATTTTTGAAAGAGGGGGATAAAATGTGAGTGTTGAAAATGTATGGTTGATAAACACTTAACATGTAGAAACTGCTTCATTTAGTACAATATTAGGTAATAACGAACAGCAATAGCTAGCATTTTTGTGCAACTTCTGACATAAAATCCAAAAAGATTTTTTGTGCCATTCACATATTGACCACCAATATGGGTAGACAATTTTGACATCATCATCATTCACCACTTCTCATCAGATTTTCTGTCTAATCAAATGTTCTTTAAAGCATGAAGTGTCCCACCACCAACATTATAAAAATCACTTTTATGAAATTCCTTAGCTTGTGCTAAGAGGTAAATCTATTGGCCATTTAAAAGCAGAGATGAGCTTAATATTCCAGCCTTGACTTTTTGTATCAGTGGATATTACGTAAACACATTGAGACACTTCAGTCCCAATTGGTCTCTTGTGCTAAGCTCTAACTCCTATTAGGTAAAACAATGAATAATCAACTGTTTTATTCACATTTTTGATTTGACTTTAACTAAAGTGCTTTGAATTGATAAAAACAATATTACAGTAATGTAGTACTCTGACTTGGACATTGTTCAGTCTGTAGGTTTATTTCTTCTGTGAATGTTTTTAAGGTATTTCTATTACAAGTATTTGACACAATGCAAATATAGTTGTTTTACTCAAATGTAAACATTAATTTAGCATATTCCGGTTGTGAGATATCATTGATCACTAGTCCAAGATTAGGTTGACCCAGAACACTCAGTTCTTGTCTTTATCCTCTCTCCATACGTTTACGCTGTGAGAAAACCCAAACTGTCGCCTTTTGGTATGGCTAATCCGCGTTTTGTTGCTTCTGCTAAACGATTTATTTCTATTCAACCACAGTAACATTTTGGATGTTGCTTATCTTTTTTAGGATCCAAGAAAAATCCTGTATCTTCAAAGAGCAAATGCTAAAAGGTTTCCTATTCATTCTGTTTACACCCTACATCGGATAGAACATAATGGCGCTGAAGATAAATAAGTGTTTGGCACACTTGGCTGTGTTTGGGTGTGTGGGCAGCCATGAAGTGAAGGTTCTGCCATTTGTACTCACAGTAAACAATGAGAGCATTCACACACTTGTGCTTGGGTGCCCATACTCCCATTAAAACAAACGTGCTAACTCTTGTCTTTTTTGTTTCACTCTAAAGCAAAGCAGCATGTTAAGATCAAATGAAAGGTGACTGGTTTCAGTTCAAACTTGTGGCGTGTTCAGCAGAGAAGTGCTCTATTTGAGGGTCTCTCATATATAATCTCTGACAGTGCACATAAAAGAAAAACCCACATTAGAAACTCGATCGTGCAAATAGTCAATCGACAGCTTTTAATGTAGCACAGACTAGCAATAAATATCTCACTTGAAAGGTTCACACCCTGAGGCAAAACTTTGATTTTATGTTTCTTTAAGCACTTCCAACTTGATTTGGAAGCATTTTTATGATATTATTAAAAGACCAATCTATGAACAAGTCTGAACCTCCTTGAGGCAACCAGGATTTGTGTTTAAATATCCTGGTACTTTGCAAAATTCATGATTCCATCTATCTACTGTACACAGGAGCATTTGAACAAGCAACAAAAGCATCCCCAAAGCGTCACTGACCCACCTTTTTTTATATTATATTTTAGTATCTATCAGGTGCTTTTCCATGAATAAAACCCCCGTTTTCCACCAAGCTAGATGATGATGTGCGTGAACAGAAAACTGGCATTGTGGTTTCATCTTCACCACAACTGCAGGTGAAATCCAGGTGCTGCCTTTTGTAAGATTCACTCTGAGACTTTGATTCTTGGAACAAACAGCGTGTTGCAAAAGTGGAATTTACTTTGAAAATCGACAACCACAAGAATTGACGAAAGCGTCATTCTAAAACTGTGATCTTTTGTCTCTTTCCAATCCTCCACACCGTGTGGGCTCACGGGCTCAATGTAAATTTAAAGCTTTTTCTTGTGGTCTAGGCGTGATTATTGATTTTTTTTTTTTTCAAATTTTTTTTTTTAACTTTATGTATTTTTATACCCATTACCAAATTCAATTCAAGTACAATGTGTTGAGTATGGTTAATCAAACGTAATCAGACAGTTGGCTGATAAAAATCTCCATGCCAATTTGATAGATAGATAGATAGATAGATAGATAGATAGATAGATAGATAGATAGATAGATAGATAGATAGAT
>JAAIIK010000030.1:3042341-3066605 GCA_014706435.1 Silurus glanis
GATAGATAGATAGATAGATAGATAGATAGATAGATAGATAGATAGATCGATCGATCGATCGATCTCACATTATGCCACAAGAATGGGAAATGGGCATGGGAAAAGGCAACACGAGCACTTATGCAAACTGGGAGCAAATGCAATCTAAAATTTTCATAGCAATTCATTTGCATTCAGGTAAAATATTGCATAATTCTGCCATACATTATGGAGAGAAGATAGTTCATCAAACTGCAAATATTGAGCTCAACGTTTATTTAAAACTATGATTTTAATTATAGGTGTGAATAATTCTGGAAGACATGTTTACAGGAAAGTTGATATTCTTGATCACCCAAAATATTGGCAGCTCCTTGTGCTGTAGAATCTGAAGTCAATTTCTACAGAACTAGAACACTTTTTCTAATGTTTGTTCACACAGCTGGCTTCATTTCCTTCTGGACTGGATTCAAAGTTTGGATTCCCACAATTACTGTTACCTCATATTTAGATATATGTTAAAGAAGATGAATCTTGTCATGGCATTTTGTGTTATCTTCCGCCTCGGAATGGAAACAGAAAAAAAAAGTCTGTAATGTAATGTTTTTTATCCAGACAACTGTCCTCTCTCATCCTTCACAGTTGTTTACCATGCTCCTGAGAGCTTTTTGGTGTTCATGAGCTCCCACAGTACATTCATTTATTTGAAGAATGTCCCAAAGACTTAATTTGGCCACACCTGATGTTTTTGCGATGGATTTGGTTTGATTTTGCATGTTAATGATGACTTGCTTCATGAACAGTGAGAGCTCCTTGGATTTTAAATTAATCAATAACAGCAACAACAACTCCAGACTATTTATCTGCTTGTAAGAAAAATAATGAGGGAATTGCACACAAATGAAATGTAAATTTCCCATTGGGATGAATAAAGTATCTATCTATTCATCCATCCATCCATCTATCTATCTATCATGGAGATTTTTATCCGCCAACTGTCTGAATACTTTTGATCCCTGGGTACATTACCCAAGTCAGAATTTTAACCTCATATTCAGTGTTTTTCTTTTATACAAGTAAAACTGTAAGTCTATATACACCAGGTCTTAATCTCACGCTTCTGGACATTCATGCAATTATCCAGTAGCCAATCATGTGGCACCACAGTTTATAAAATCAAGAAGACACAGGAGAGCTTCAGTTAAAGTTCACATCAAACATCAGAAAGGGATTTTTAGTAAACTTGACTGTGCCATGGTTGTTGGTTGCCAGATGGACTGGTTTGAGTGTTTTAGAAACTGTTGCTCTCCAGGCATTTTCATGCATGACGGTCTCTAGAGTTTACACAGAATAGTGCCTCGTTGATTAGAGAGGTCAGAGAAATAATGGCCACACTCGAGCTTGAGCTGAAAAGAAAGGATACAGTCTTTACAACCATGGTGGCCATAAATGCATCTCACATAGACAAACACTTTACAGGAGAACTCAGAATTAGGTTCAGTGAATGCTTTGCACGGTCGTGTGAAAGCCAGCAAATGAGAGACAATTTTTCTAGGACCAGGTGCACCTGTACGGTGCAAACATTTGTTCCTGATGATTTTCTGTATAAGTCGCTATAATTATTCAGGATTGTTCTGCTGAACCCCAGGATGAAGAAAAACACCTTCCACAGCCTCCTCAGTCACCAGATTTCAATGGGTCTCTTCAAGGATAAATCCCATTAAATTACCTTAAAATCTAAACAGGAATGTGTTTACTGACTATATTTATAGATTTTATAACTAATGTATGGTATTTGGATTTACTTCAAATTCAAGGTCATTTTTTTCTAGAGCACAAACTATAGACTTTTTATCACTGCAATGTTAAAGCAATCCAGTATAAACTAGTAAAGTCTTATCATCGTTGTTTGGACCTTCCTCTGACATTATTATTTGTCTATGCATTAATGCTTTGCCTTCTACTGCATGCTATCCAGACAGCTCATTTAAGTTGCATTATTTGTGGAAATTCAGTTTTCCTTATACGGACAAACCCTGTCCCCACAAGGTCAACCCTTATTCCCGGCCTCATGGGGACAATTTGTAATGCAGTAAATGGGTAGTTGAACCCTTTCACACTATTAATCACATATTAGGTATTGCAGGAATGTCACAGGTTACAGTCACAATGCAAGTTTCCATAATTAAATCTGATTTGGTTTCTAAATCTTGTTGTTCGTTTGTTTTTATTACTTTAAATCACTTTTTATCTATATATTTTTTCATGTGAAAAATATCCAGTACGAATTTGAACAGGTTACTTCCCTGAGACGACTTGTGTGCAGAAGACGAATCATTAGAAGATAGAAGAACAGTTACAAGCACTGGTGAAACAAAAACTTTTAAAGGTGATATTAATCATGAGAAATGAAAAGTGATTAGAGTTGATAAATAATGTCCTTTCAATTATTCCTTCTGAGCCAAAAATGCTTAGCAATTGTTTGCAAAAGGTGGTCACATCACTGTGATATGGGCAAGTACCGGGTCGATTTGGTAGATTATAGTAGATTTTAATGAGGGCTGCATCTAACAATTATTTTGATGACCGATTATTCGGACAATTTTTTTTTTTTTCCTTTTAGATTGATCGAATTTTTTAAAGAAAATATTATTTTATAAATTATAGCATTTGAGTATGAAAAGGGAAGCAGTTTGTGTAAATCAACATTTGTATTTTTATTTTGAAGATGGAAAGTTGACAACCATGCTTAAAAAATCTATATAAAATATAATACAACATTGTTTTAAAAATGAAAAGAAAAAAAGAAAAAAATTACACAGATATTTTGTTCCTTTTTGAAGATAAGCATCTAGAATCAATTTAATTTTGTATAATAATTAAATGATATATGCACAAATTAAATATAGAAACATTGAAAACAAGCATTTGAGCGCAGTAAAGCGGCAGTAAATCACGTTTGAAAACAGAAAAATTAACTGTTGTAGTAGGCAAACGCTATAAAAAGAGAATGGAAAGAAGAACAGTGACTAAAAATGTAATTGTTTACCGCTGCTGTTATTTGCTGCTTTTAGATGTAGTGTTTGTTCGCACCGTTTTAATTGAATCCATCACTATGTCGTGAGCGAGGTGTTTGCGTCACCTGATGCTCGCGACAGAACGGATCCAGTGCGACTGTCCTGAAGTTTAAACAGTTTACACAATAGCACTTCATTAAACTACACCATTTTCACATGATGAGGATTCTACAGATTTTGCTCACCGTGCTGATGTTTCGTGACCCCAGAGTGTTTCTTTTGTGCTCGTGCATCACTGTGGTACCTCCATTCAACACAAGCTTCCAGGTACAGTTTTCTTTGCGTTTCAGTTGCGGTTAATATAAAATGCTCCCATGCCTTAAAGGAATTGGGACGCACACTTTTTCCTGCTGCCGGTTGACCCTGTACTGTCCGCCATTTTCCCGGGCGGCTGTGTAATCTTACAGTCACTCAAACCCGTAACTTGTGCAGCCCGACTAATCGATAACGGCATGCGTTGACGACGAATTTCATTCGTTCGTTAGTTGTTGCGGCTCTAATTTCAATATCTGTAAAACTACGAAATTTTTGAGAAAAATGTGATCAAACGTTATTGGTGCATAAATAAAATCCTTAAAAAGTTCAACTGTACCGGCATATTTGTGTAGCAGTTATAATACTTCTTTTTGTTATCACAACAAAGTATCATTTGCTCAAAATCTATTACCAATGCAATTTTGGGGTTAAACATTAAACAGTTCTGACTTGGAGACCTGATGGACAGAGGTGTTTTGGCTCTGATGAGGCATCTAGTGAACAATGCATTAAATCCTCTTGATGTATATAAGATAGTTGAGCAAGTATGTGAAGAATGCCAGTTGCACTGTTGCAGCTTATGTACTCGCTGGATGCGTCAACGAAAAGGAAATGCGAATATATATTCATTTGTTTTGTATTCACGTATATTACACATATGTTACGGACTTAACGTTTTCATTCCTCGCATTAAAAAAAGATCAAATAATTCGTCGTTTGTTTCAATGGTCGAATTAGGTTGTACAGACATTTTTTTTAAATTCTTTCTTTCTTTCGGCTTCTCCCGTTAGACATTTTTTTTAATAAAAAGGTAAATACCGGCTGCATTAACTCTACTTGCGGAAAAAACCCCACAAAAGGACAGAATGCACCTTGATGCCTGCCTTGATTTTCGACCTCGTGATGAATGGGTCATAAGCTGATAGTGTCTTCCTAGACGCTTTTTAGTAAGCCTGTGCAACCAGCAGCAAGTCTGGAAAAAAAGAATGTGCTGTAATTGTGCTCTTCCCATACCTGTACAAGTGCTTTCTACCCTTGGGTTTCTGCTACAGCTACATTTCTGCTATTCACTGCTCTTTTGTTAAAAAAAATTCTAAATTCAGACTCAAGAGTTGAGAAACTGGTTCAAGAGCAGTCAATGTTTGTTATCTAAATGACGTCATCACTTACAGTAAACACATTCAACATTTTAATTTAATTGAATTAACAGAGAAAATCACAGAGAATGATGTTATTTGAACTAAATCCATGTTTAGTAAATAATACATAAGATCCCTACTGTGTTAAATTACAGAGAATGCTAAACTGTGCATAGTGTCTAGCACACTTGTATCCTATCATACGTCTGTTTAACTAAGAGACAAAGTGACTACGTGTCCGTCAAGATCATATAAACTCACTCAAATTTCCCACAAAGACTTAATGAACCAGAAATCAAACTGGGGATCTTCCAAGGGAAGAAACTATAATGGAAGTAAAATGTATGTTTACATTTACTGAAGCACCGGGGTTTTTTTTTTTTTATCAACCCACACGTAGAGCCTAGCAGGGAAGGGGATGTTCTCTAGCCTTAACCATTATAATAAAAAGTCAGCTTTTTTTTTTTCCCCCCACTCATTTTAATCCTGTTCCGTTTCCCAAAATACGAAACAAATGAATCATTCAAACCACTAACCACGATAAAGCAGCTACTAATGAACAAATATCGTAAATGCGTCAGAAAGCACGGTGCAAACGCCCAATACACTGCCGTATTAATGAACACTGGTCCTGTGAGCTTCATGTGAGACCACCTGCTCCGAAGAAGTAAAAAAATAACTTCAACATTTTCGTCGGATCCCGCAGGATCAGTCAGTCTAACACATGTTTGTTTGCTAATGCTCTCTCAGGGCTTTCTGTTGGTCTTAATGAAGTCTGGACTGGCACACAGCACTCTACAGGTGGCCCTATTGAAGCTGTGATCAAAACATAAGAACAAACTGGTTTTTTTTTTTTTTTTTTGGGGGGGGGGGGGGGGTGTTTGTTTTCTTGTCAATTGGGTAATTTTACATTTATTTGCTCGGGAGATTGGTCCATCCAGGGAAATACACCACAGACTTCTTAGTGTGCATCCTAAGTAATACAGCTATTATTAATATAAATAATAATAATATTAATAATATAGTCTTCACCATTTTTGGATATGGCAACCAGCCCAAGTGAAGTGGTGGGGTAACATGTATAAAAACTTGCATGTCTCCACCGTGTTTTAACTCTTGCACCCTGAAAGCTATGAATTAACAAAGCATAAACTCCACAGTTGGAAAGTACACATGCTGCTTTTAGTATAATAGGCCATTTATTTCACCCTGTGGTATCATGGAAATTGTTTTATTGTCTTTTCTTGTCATGCCTTACAGCACAGTCTCCCAACCCCCAGTACTCCACATTTGAATGCGTTCCCTGCCATCAACACACTAACACTAATTCAACTAATCAGCTAATTAACTGAGATCTTCACACCCACTTTCTGGATTGAAACGGATATGTTAGAAGTAAGAAAACTCTAAAATGTGCAGGACATGGTGTACCAGAGCAGGGTTTTGGATCTGTTCACACACACACACACCATTTTTTTTACGAGCCTGGATCACACACAACAGTAATTTTCTTTAACTACTACTCTATCATTAAGGGATCATCATCATATTATCTGACATTGAGATACACTTTATCGCACAGCTCCTTACAGAATTGGCCCTGACTGTTTAAATAATTTGCCAGTAATCTTTAAAGATTCCTGAACTCACACAGCGGGAATGCGTACATGCAAAGCACAGGGTTTTTTTTTTTTTTTGTGTAAATCCAAATGAAATCTGAATGTGAATTCCGTAGAAACGGTTTACAAGTTCCCTAAACACTGTAACTCAGATATTCATTTAGATGTGCATTACTAACATTCCTGAATAAACCATTTTCACATTATAAGGTGCTTACGCAAGGCATTTTTGAATCCAGTTAAGAAAAAAACAGATTCCAGCATTTACATGACCATTTTTTTTTTCCCCAATGTACCTGATCGTATCACCTTTCGAGCTGATCGGAGTTTTATTCGGATCGATCGCCGTGTTTACCTGAAACGCTTTTTAATCCGATTGCGCAAGTAATCCGATCATTAATGGACTTATTGGTTGCACGTAAACAATCCTAGTGAAATCCGGGCTTTAGAAGCTGACTTTCAACGCAACAGCCAAAGGCTGTACTGTTTTATTGTTACAGTAACAGAGATACCTAAAAAAAAAAAATAAATGGATGGATGAACAAGGCATTCAAATGTCAATAGGAGTCTAAATGTTTTTCAAGTCAAGTCAAGAAGCTTTTATTGTCATTTCAACCATATATAGCTGACGCAGTACACAGTGAGATGAAACCCTGATGCTACCTAAAACAACATAAAACAACAATCACAGAAACAGAAAACACAGGGCCAAGGACTAGTAAGTGTCCTCGCCACATAAAGTGCATGTGTGCAACCTGGTGCAAACGGTGCAAAGACAACACAAGACAATACACAGAACACAAAATAGCTCCACCAGTAAACCTGTTATAACAAGACAAAGTGAACAAAATTGAACAGTAGCCAAAATGTAAACAACATGTTGTGCAAAAGAGCAAATATAGCAGCAGTTCAGGAAAGATGTGCAAAAAAACAGCATGTAAACAGTTTGTAGTAATGAAGTGATGGGTGTGCGAAGTGTGTACGAGTGTGTGTACGAGTGTGTGTGTTGAGACAGATCAGTCAGTCACACAGCTGTGTGTGTGTGTGTGTGTGTGTGTGTGTGTGGGTGTGTGTGTGTGTGTGTGTGTGAGTTCAGTTGAGTTCCCATGAATGAAGTAGATAAAAAGGTACAACGATCAGATGAACGTGGAAGGAGACCTCCAAATTGAAAAAGAAAGAAGAAGAAAAAGCCGTGCAATTACTAGAACTCGAGATGGAAAGCTGATTCAGGTTTTTATTTCAGCTTTTGTCAAGGTTACTGAACTTTAAAGTCAGACATGGAAGGTGAACTTGTAGCTGAAGTTCGAGGGGTTTCCACATTGAAACACAATCAACAGCAGCAGCAGCAACAACAACATCAACAACAACAGATCAAAGTCAAGTGTTTTCTTTTTTTTTGTCTGTTATTATTCATTTCCCCATCAATACTTCGATCTAACAATGCAGTCATACAGCCGGACTCAAAGCAATGATTAATAGCTGATTTATTTTCACTGCATTTGCACAAAAGATTCATAATCAAGAATATTCAACGCAAAACAGCCCATCAATACAACATGCAGTGGTGGACCCCAGACTCCGAGAGCCACACAAATGTAAAGTACAACTCAAGGTATTGAAAAAAAAAAAATACAACAAAATAAAAAAAACTCATTACAGTCAGCATGCGACAGGAGGAAAAGTTGGAAATGCCAAGTCCATACCTGAACCTAACAGTGTAGGTGGCTGCTTAATTCCTTCACGAGCGCATGGATTAGTGACGTATTAATTCGGTCTTTCGGTTTTTCTTCTCTATGTTGTCTCTCTCTGTCTCCGTCTCTGTCTCTGCTGTCCCTCCTCGAGCTGTATTTTCCTCGCGCATTGCCAGCCGGATATACAAATCTAACGACCCTATGTGCCGATACCTGATCACAACTAACGAACACTTTGCTCTGTTTTTATTTATTTATTTCTTTCAATCATTGATGTTTTCTTTTACGTAACAGCCCCATCCGTTCCCTCGGTGTTGACGCATCACACGCTCGGACAATATGGAGTTTCTTAAAGGGACATGGCAGCTATATAGCGAGATGCATCGACATAAAGTCCCTCACAGGAACATCTATAGTAGATTAGTTTATTGGCTCTTACAACATAGACGTCCAATTTTTAACTGACTACATCATTCAACACTTTCATTTCAAGATCGTTTGGTCATCATGTGACTGATGTCTGGTACATTTGCGTTTACATTTAGATGAATGGTTGTTGACAGACCCCTTTATCCGAAGTGACTTAGAATTACAGTAGAGTAAAACCCTGTTGTACGAGCAACTCATAGTACGAGCAAACGAAGACACGAGCGACCTTAGGGTCCAATTTTGCGAGCAAATTTCGAAGGCACGAGCAAACCCACGCTGCCGGTTCCCCACTTTCTTTTGTTTGTTAAAATAGGCTACAAATACTTGTGCAGAAATAATCGATCGAATGAGGTTTCGGAACGGATTAAATCGCCTTTACGTGAATTCTGATGGGGAAAACTAGTTCGAACGTACGAGCAAATGGACCTACGAGCAATGTTCACGAACGAATTAAGCTCGTCCAACGGGGTTTTACTGTATCTTATTCATACAGCTGAGCAGTTGAGGGGTAAGAGCCTTGCTCAAGGACCCAGCTGTGGCAGCTTAGTGATGGTTTGATTGGAACTCACAACCTTCTGATCAGAAGTCCAACATCATAAGACATAACCAGTTACAACAGAGACATTTATTTCAACTGACTACTTTTTTTTACTTTTATTTCAAGCAAATTTGGTCCTCTTGTGGCTGTTATCTGGGTTATTTGACCATGGTTGAGCAGAACTGGGCCAAATATCTCAAACATTCAAAATGGCCTCGATAAGAAGTTGTAGATAGAGCACACCATAGAGAGAGAGAGTTTGGATTTAACCAAATGTAGAATGAAGGACGACGTGGGAATAACAAGGAAATCAAACATTTTGGAAATTCTGTTGGACAAATAATACTCCTCTTGTCAATATTTAACTAACCATCAGTGGAAGAAAATGTTGTTGCAGGCAATATTTTGCATCTTATCTTTATTGAATGGAGGAATAGACATGGTTTACAAGTGGAATACCGTTACCTTAAGGCTGACTGGTCTCAGTTCTGCCATATGCTGATCAGTTAGTGTCAGAGTGAAAAAATCGATCTAAAATCTATTTTTTTAAAGCAGAAAATGGTTGAAACTAAAAGACTTATGGTGAGTCAGGAAAACAAGGTGTGGAAATGTCCAGGTTCCAGGTTATTTGAACATGATATGAACAGAGCATAAGGACAGCTGAGGTCATTTGCATGGCACTGTAGCCAGCTTAACTGATAAAGCATAGTGTGGGCTCAGATTCCAGCTACAACCCTTGTGGTGGTTCAATTTTCTCATTGTAGTATGGACTGAGAAAACGGAGGTATTCAAATACCATGATGTATTTTTTTAGTCACGTGACCCTTTCAATTCAAAACAAACACGTTTTACCTCCAGCTTCACAGCGTTGTTTGAATTCATGCACTTGCAAGTAAACATCTCTATGAGACGAAGAGTAAATAAATGCCTGATGAAGAGGACGCAGGCTAAAAGTTTTTAAACATGTTGTAAAAAAATCAGCAAATTGATCCCAATGTTCAGAGAAATTGCAAAAAACCCAAAAGTTACATCTCATACTCTTTAGACCTTCGTTAGCATGTTAAATGTGAATTTATGACAGTAGAATTAGAAAAGGACTCAACAAGTATTGGTTGATTAGAAGGGTTACCAGGAGAAAGCATTTTCTGTCCAAAAAGAGCATATCTTAGGTTTGCAAAGATGCATCTGAACAAACCACAAGACTTCTGGAACAATTTTCTTTGGACGGAGACTAAAGTGAACATGATTGGCCATAATGGAAAAAGCATATTAGTATAATCAACTCATGCCTCCTAAGAAGCACGGTTGGTTTAGGGCGGATGATTTGTGTTTGTTTTGCAGCCACAGTACCTGGACAACAAGCAGTCATAGAGTTGACCACGAAATTCTCTGTTTACCAAAGTATTCTAGAAACAGCGTAATGTCGTCTTTAGCTGAAGCTTGGCTCAAATTGAATCATGCAACAGGACAATGATCACAAGTACATCGTCAAAAGCACAACAGAATGGATGAAAAAGTAAAAAATCGAGATGCTGCAATGGCCCAGTCCAAGTCTAGACCTCAACCCAACTAAAATGCTGTGGCAGGACATTAAGAGAGCTGTGCAACAAGTGCCCACAAGACCTCAATGAAAAAAAACACTAAAGAAGAGTGAGCCAAAATTACTCCACAATGATGTGAGAATGAATGTCATACAGTACGTGATTATTTCAAGTTATTGCTGCTAAAGGTGGTTCTATGAGCTTTTGAATCATAAGGTATACTTAGTTTTTTTTTAAATATGACCTCCATTTTGGCTTGATTTCTGTCAAATAAATAATGAAACAGTGTTATATGTCATATGTATTATGTCCTGATATGTAAAACAATAGAATACAAAGAGGGTGTACTTTTTATTTTTTCACATGACTGTATTCCCTTCAACCCATCTGTACTAACAAAAGCGACAGCACCACATCTGCTTTCTGACCCACTGAAGAAAGCTGTACTTTATATCATTATTGTAATAACAGCTGTACAGTACAATGGATTTCAGTGTCTGTTCATTGCAACTAAAAGCCAGATAGCAAACTTGTTTACAGAATTGTAAAAGTTATTACTATACAGTGTGTCATCCAGTGTTCCAAGCATCACAGCAGTCCATACTGTTCAGTGTATTGTTACAATTTCCATTAATTAAGTCCACATCAATAAAACATTCACTCACACACTTTCAGTAATCCATACAGCCTATACTGTGTACTAAGAAAACACATTCATATGCAAATTCACAGCTTACCCAGTACACGAATTGAAGGGTTTCTGGAGATGGGAATAAACTGGAGAACCTGGGGGAAACTTCTGGACCCCCATGAACTTGGAGAACTTGGAGCTGTGAGGTAAAGACACCACACGGGCTGTCATTAAACCCAATAAATACAAAAAAGAAAACAGCAGGGATTAAATGATGAAGTAGGATAAAGATTCATCCATGACACCATAGTATTGCAGTGTGGTATCAAATAAACCATAATGATCTTTATTCCTGTATTCCTCGTGCTTAACGTGTAATGCAGCACTACAATGGTTTGCATTTGAAAAGAATTCCTCTAAATTATATTGTATTGGCTATGAGGTGGTGGAAGAAAACTAGCTTCCTTCTGTTCTTCTTACTTTTGCACTTGAAGGATACAGACAGGAAAGAATACATTTTTAAAACAGATTTTCTTGATAAAGGGGCCCACAGCAGTTAAAAAGATTAATTGTTACATGAAGAAACAATGCTTAAAAAGTGCATTTCTTTACATGGACCAAAACACCTACTGGAAAATGACTTTCATTCCCTTCTCTGATTACAGCCTCACCCTCAAGTATAGCTTAGAAGCTGATGAAAGTGAACTGCAATGCAATGGGGAATTACCTTCACTATTGCATCTTGGAAAAAAAAAGCAGCTTATACCCTGGAAATTCCATAACTTGGAACTTTTTTGGTGGAATTGGGGTTTTGAATAAAGAATTGCTAAGACAAAGAACTTGCTGAAAAGGCATTTATATCAGCTAGGTATTGGCCATGTAATCTGATTGATGAACTGTGCCATTGTTCTGACCATAAAGAAGTCATTTTACAATTTAGCAGTTCATCTGTAGATATGTGGAATGAATACTTATATAGGGGCAATGATTTAGTAATGATAGTAACCATTTTATACTGGTCATGGTGGCTCCAGAGTATTTCTCATTCCTGGAAAATGACTCTGAATGGGCCTTCTCCAATTACAAACACACCTCCAAGTACAACTTAGCTCTGTGCATTTCAATCTTCGCACTGATGCAATAGACCAGTTAAAGTGAAATACAATGCAATAGAAAATTGCATTCACTGTCAAAAATGTTCTCCATAAGATGTTCACCTTTCGCGTCTCTATCTGGTAATAGAATGTGAAATAGGAATTACAGCGATATTACTTCACAAACCTGACTAGACAAAAAAAAAAACAGACCTAATGATAACGTAACGACTTAAAAATATAAAACTGAAGTATAACATCGACAGAAGGATTCAGACTTAAATGTTTCTGTGCATGGCCCATGTCTTAGCTATCTTATTATCTTGGAGATGTTTCTACACTTTAATTGGAGTCTACCTGTGACAGATTCAATTGACTGGACATGATTTAGATGTGCACACATCTGACTGTTTACGGTCTGACAGCTGAAAATGCATATCTGAGCAAAGAACAAGCCATTAAGTCAAAGGAACTTCTGGGAGAGAAGTTTCTTTCACACTTTTCACACAGTTTCTTTCACACTCACATCAATTATGCTGAGAGGAAATACAGAAATACACACTTGTTAAATACAGCAAAATTGCTCATAATCGCAATCAGGGAAATAATACTACGTTTTCAGAAGTCTGGAACTGTTCGAAATGTGTTAGGAAGAGGCCCCAGGAGCATACTGCCCTCACACATACTGCCCTGAGGAGGATGCTGAATGAGACTATGAAGAACACAAAGATCACTATTTCAAAGCATTTGTTAGCTCGAGAGGATTTATAGCCACCTCCTTAACAACTAGTTGTCTAGAAGGGCTACGTGAAAGAGCTCAGTCCTAAAAGCAACACGCAATATTCAGCACAAGCACTTCAAGCATATTTAAAGCTGAAGCAAGAGTAAAAAAGAAGATAACATAAATAAAAGAACATAACTATATAAAATAATAAATAAATAAATAAATAAAATATAGATATTATATATAGTGGTGGATTTAGGAGACATGTGTATCTTCCCGGGGGGCCGGCACAGGGCATCCACGGAAAAAAAAAAAATCGATCATTGTTTTGTTTTTGACCACTTATTTGCACAGTCGTGTCAATTATTATGTCATGCCAAGGTGAATTAAGCTGGTCGGGACTGTGTGCACCTATCGCCCAGAGAAGTTCCCTCATACACTCAGAAAGGAGGGGCGGGGAATTAATAAGGCGTGCTAAACCCCAGGGATTAACGGGGTTCAAGCAACTGAGGTACTGAAGGTCATAAGGAAAAAGAAATTAGGAACATTCCCACCGAGTTTGGTTGTAGTACGCCTCTGATAACCTTGTCCAACAGGTGCTCACATGTCATTGGCAGATGACGGCCATGTTTCTTGAGATACGCAAATATGACACTTGACACTGCGTGCCAAGTATCAAGTCGATCGGATGAACGGTGGTGTCGTTATAGCCGTGTTTTTTTTTTTTGTTTTTCTTTCTTAGCACCACCAAATGGCAAAGCTATGGAAATTATTTTTGACCAAATATTGAGCACATAGACAAGTTTTGTTTAGATGCCTCATTCCGTTCATGAGTTATTGCCTTTTTGTCAAAGTAGCCATGCCTGAGAAACAAGTGTAACTTTTTTTGATAATTATTGATAGCCAATGTCCAGCGAACATTTGTGCACTGGATTGGTTCCGATCAGATGAAAAACCTAGGACTAGTTCGTAAAAGTACGTTTTTAACGTTGCTTAACATAAGTAGACCATATGAAAATTGAGTGTCTACTTGAAATATTGTGCAATATACGACAATTTATAGACTTGAAAAACATGATATTTGTTCTTACAGACATTTAGGGCCATGGGTCAAATATGTCCACTGGGTTACGTTTTGATTAGCCTCCAGTAACCTTGTCAAACAGGTGCTCAAAAGTCATTGGCAGATGCCGATCATGTTTTTTAAGGAACGCAAATATCCTCATAAACCAGTTATAGCCATTATGAATTTTTTCCTTGTTTAGCGCCACCAAGTGGCAAAGCTACGCAACTTTTTTTCCAAAACCAAAGATAGAGCACATAGATATATGAAGTTTCGTGAAGATTTCTCATTCCCTTTATGAGTTATAGCCATTTTTGTCAAAGTAGCCATAACTACTTTGAAGTTTTTGGCGAGCCTTTGCAACTAAACATTGCTACACTGGTTTTGTTCCGATGGCACGAAAAACCTAGGGCTAGTTCGCAAAAGTATGTTTTTAACATAACTCAATTTAATGGAAAAAGCAAATATGTCAATAGGCATTTTCTTTGTTTTGACCCAAGGATTCTAAGCATCAAAATGTTTTGAGTCTAAACATTGTATGAGCTGTGGCCAAAAATGTGTGAAATTAAGTTGTTTGGACTGTAGCGCCCCCCTTTGGCCAACTGGATTGATACTTTGTTAACCTAAATTGAGCGCAGCCATCTGGCCTAGTTTAAACTTTTTAGGCCTTACGGTTTAGTCTGCACGATCAGTTTTATGGTGTAATAATAATAATAATAATAATAATAATAATAATAATAATAATATCTACAATAACAATAGGGATTCAGCATTTCATGCTTGAACCCCTAATTATGGATGACAAAAAAAGGTCTAAACCCTCAGGATCCCAATTCAGAAAAAAAGAGAAAAGTTGTAGTTCCCATGTTTCCATGGGAAACATGCAAAAGATAAAGGGCTATATGCAGCTCTATTACTCATCTCGTTATGAGGATAGTATAAGCTAATGCATTTAATGAAATTGGCTAATAATGGTACATCACTTATTTATTATATACTGTGTTGCCTGCTATGCTTTTAATGCATAAACTAAACTTTCTTTCAGCTTCTTCCATTAGGGGTCGCCACAGCGGTTAATCTGCATGTTTGATTTGGCATGTTTTAACACTGGATGCCCTTCCTAACGCAACCCTCCTCATTTATCCGGGCTTGGGACCGGCACTAAGAGTGGCTGGGGTTGGTTCCCTGACCGGGGATCGAACCCGGGCCGCAGCGGTGAGAGCGCCGCATCCTAACCACTAGACCACCAGTGACCTATGCTTTTAATGCATACAGCAACAAAATTATTTTTAACTTGCATAACAATATGATTCATAGTATGTAATTTATCATAATGTGTGTAGCAACAAACAATTACAACCTAAATAGTCTAGTTGAATTGTAATTAAAATAGCACTTATTGATTTCTGTGATTGCACTGAATAGGCCCCGAACTGAGTTCAATATGGGGAATCTCCAGTGCAACTTAAATGGCTATTTTAAAAGACATATTATAAGAATATAGATGTTGTATGTATCTTATGGCTGGAATTAGCCAAGGAATTTAATGGATCTTGGTTCTGAGAGTTTGATAAATTGACATGTGAATTCAATTGTGCAATGAATGCATTTAGGGTGGTATTTCTACATGAAATGGAGCTCTCAGAAATGTATTCAGATTTGTGGACTGCTCTGAGAATATCTCTTACTCATCCAGTGATGGTAGCTAAAGCAGAGAGGAGCTTTTCATAGCCGAAACACATCAACGCAGGAGATCTTGTGTCACGGTCGTGTTTTAAGCTAGAGCTGCCATCGCCGCTTGGTGGTATCTACTTATTACCAATATCCATTGGGCTCTTGATAATTTATTAGATATCAATCCGTGTTTGACTCATTAATATCATTCGATTAATAAGAGTAACAGGTCTTTTCACATAAACTGAGTTCATTAAGAAAGAGTCTTGTGATAAAAATAGATACTTGAGTACATTTGAAGGCAAACACTTTTGTACTTTTACTCAAGTGAAAGTTTTAAGGGAGCACTTTTACTAGGGTAATATTAATAATATATCTGTTAGAGTTTATAAATGTTAAACCTACCTACAAATCATTAGAGAATAGAAATTAATACAGAAAGTACAAATGCTAGCAAATATATACAAGTAAACAAGGAAACAAACCACAAACTAACTTGACATGAAAACAAGAGCAACAATCAGTATGAATAACAAACAGTGAAGTGTATGAAGAGACTTTAAAACATGTGCTAATCAAGGGTGACAAGTAACATGTGACATGCAGGGACTGATGGGTAATATATTCCGGGTTGGTCTAGGCATAATCCTGATAGGAACACATTACACAAAGAGGTTTATGTGACACCTTTGTTTTGTAAGCTTTTCCTGTGTGTTTGAAAGAATATTGTGGTTCTGCAAAAGCAACTTTTTTGTTGTGCTAAATATCTATGAATGCACACGTTTTTCATTTTGCTAACATTAATTATAAGTTCTCCACCGCTACATTCTTGATGGTTCAGTGTTTGTTTCCATGCCAACATAAATATAGACATTATATTATTGAAAACATATGCATTTAACAACCAGTTCTTTTTCATTTTTAGGTCTCTTTATGTGTTTATGAAGTTGTCAGGATGAACTACTGCTCCTCCAACTTGAGTAGAGTCAGTTAAAGTGGTTAGGCATTTTACAAGGATGCCATCTGCTCCGTTGTGCCACTGCACAGAGACCTCAGAGCAGACCTAGAATCCTCAGGTCAGAGTCAACAGTATGTCTCAGTTGGTTTGCAAACAAGTCAGAATCTGTGGCTGGGGAGAGAGAAGCTTGACCTTCTCAGACTACTGCTGTTGCAACCCCACCAGGAAAAGTGAAAAAGAAGTCTTTATATTTTTTTTTACACATACTTTTTTTTTTTGCATAACCCAGCTTGTTACGGTCAAAGCACAGAGTCAGCCACGATATTGCACTTCTTGAGCAGGGTTAAATGTCTTGCTAGAAGGCCCAGCACTTGCAGTTTGACAACGCTGGGGCTTAAACCCCTGCCCATCTGAACAGATATCCACACAAATCTTCCACACTTTAATGAAAAATTATTAATTTCTGTTGTGTATTGCATTTTATGTAGTCTTATTTACAGCTCGGTGTTACATCATGGTCCTGAAGATATGATATTTAGTTCCAATGTATACAGTATATAAAGAGGAATGGCAAAAGAATCCATTTGACTTGAATGAATGAGTTAGGGTTAATCTGAATGAAATTGCTATTGACCCATAAATGGAAGGAGAAGAAAAAAGTGGAAAATATATATAACAGCTGTACAAACACAATTGAAAACATTTTTACATGCACTACCTGTGAATGTTTTCATGTCTATTAATAATGGGTAATACATTTGTACTAGAGGTGTAATGGTATTCACAGTTCGGTACGTACCTCGGTTTTTAATTCACGGTCAGGTTCAATCTCGGTACGGTTAGGGGGAAGAAATGCAAAACATAAAATTGTTTGTCGTTTCTTTTTAATGCAGTTTATTATTATTAACATTTGTGAACGTCAACAGTTTCCATTTTGAAAAAATTTTAAATAAAATATCTGCTTGGTTAAATAATACTTTATAATATATATTTTATACTATTTTATATTATATAAATTGAGTAATCAAATAAATTGCCACAAATTAAATTGTTTAAATTCAATCAAATAAAGGAAAACATTTAATTTAATAGCTTCCATTTGTTAAAACCCATTTGGATAATACAGATGTGTGTGTTTTACATTTAATATTCAATTCTTTAACTGTTCTACTTATTTCAGCATATTTTAGCAAATGTCTTCATTCCTTCCATCCTTCATTCATTCACTTCTTCGATATGCAGAATTGTCCAAATGTTCTCCTTTAAACAGAAATTCTTAAAGCTGGACATAAAAAGCTAACGAATTCATAGCGCTAGCATTATCTGATAGCCACTTTCTGGTTAGTGGCTAATGCTAGCGCTATTGATTCTTTAGCGTTTTCATGCCTGCGCAAAACAAAACTTATTTCCGGTCCGGAGTGAGTAGCTACAGTGACACTGCGCTAACTCTTGTTTCTTTTTTTTTTACCCCTAGCATTGTTGTCTATGTTTTCAAGTTTAATAATAATACTAATATATATTATATATAATAAACGCACTTAAAGTGCAAGGCGGAGACTAAACAAACTTGCGGTCCGTCACTTAATTTGTTCCTGAGGGAACTCCGATTTAAAGATTTTTTTTGCTACGAATATGTGTATCTTTACACCCCTAATTTGTACTATAATAAAGTGCATTTGAATTTGTTGAAAGATGTCGTTTGTGAGTTAGCCTTATAACACCAGTTGGGATTCACCAAAATCCGAATACAAGAAGAAAGCTGTATGCCAGCAGTATTTATTGCCTATACATGTGAGCAGCAGGGATGAAATACAACTGTCTCGCGGTCGAGTTAAACATGCTCCTGAGGTTCCAGTGACCACTGTTCCTGCCACTCTTCCCTCCGCGGATCTTTCCAATTCGTCCAGGCCTGCCTCTGGAGAGTTTTCTCTTTGATTGGAGGCCACACTGGGGGGACGATTTCTAATCAACGTCCTGGATGGTTCCATGAGATTCCGGAGTAAAAACGGGAGCTTTGAGGATGAATTTAGACTGTAGTTAATGTCAACAGTCTGCTACACTCATTACTACAGTTTGCTCCTGATCACCATCACTGCACCCCGCAACATCGTTTAGCTGCAATAAATGGACATTCGGTGCAACCCAGATGAGGATGAGGTTCCCTCTTGAGTCTGGTTCCTCCCAAGGTTTCTTCCTTATGCCATCTCAGGGAGTTTTTCCTTTCCACAGTCGCCACTGACTCGCTCATCAGGGACAAACTTACACTTATAAAGAATCATATTCATTTTTATCACCACATTATCTCAAAGCAGCTTTACAA
Source organism: Silurus glanis (assembly GCA_014706435.1). Lineage (NCBI taxonomy): Eukaryota > Metazoa > Chordata > Actinopteri > Siluriformes > Siluridae > Silurus > Silurus glanis. The sequence goes on from JAAIIK010000030.1 coordinate 3,061,074, forward strand.
AGAAAATGTCCATTGTTAAATGCGCTATATAAATAAAAATGAATTAAACTGAATAAGTATTAGTCGCTGTTGATTTTGTTGAATATCCTTAATCGCCAAACAAAATAGGAACTAGTCAATTTATAATAAATTCCAGTGCTCCATAAAATTAGATCAGTTTCTCTAAAAGAATATTTCACCCAACCAAAGATTTTAACCAAGGAGTTTAAACTAAAATAAACTATAAACTCTTTCTACAGTTACAGTCAAGTTTGATATTTATAGGTGTATGTAAAGTTGATATCAAAAGATTAAAGAGATCTATTAAGGAGCTCAATCTCAATCTCAATTTTAAGTGGGTTCAGACAACATACAGAATTTTTTTTGCCCTTTGCAACGCTCTAAAATTTCCATTTAAAATGAAATTAAATAGGCTTTTACACACAACAAACCATAATGGCAAAAAGAAATGAAAGAAAATACACTACAAAAAAAAACAACACACCGCATACCCATAATGACAAAGCCACTTTTATTATTTTATACAGATATGGATTTTTTATTTTATTTTTAAATCAACTGGAAAAACACTCAGATTCTTTAATGAGTTTTTTTTGGGAGCGTTTCCAACCTAATAATTGCTAGAAATATGACACGGTTATTAGCGCCAGACAGGCTGGTTTGATTATTTCCAAACCACATGTATAGAAAACCAAAACATCCAGTGGCCGTCTGTATTAAAAAGAAAGGTCACAGGGGAATAGTCAAGCAAGTATGAGCTGGCAGTAAAGGCTACAGCAACTTAAATAGCCATTCTTTACAACCGTGGTGAACAGGAAGTAAAATCTTTCAATGAACAACAAACCACATTAGGTTTTTACTGCTGTCACAAAATAGAGGAAACTGTGTGTAGATGCAAACAGAAACAGGAAACACTCTAGAAGACTGGAAAAACATTGCCAGATCTAATGACTCTTGATTACTTAATTTGATTTCTCAAGTCAGAATTGGGCATTAATAGCGTGAATTCAACCTGCACTGCAGATTAGCCGAGTATTGTATCTGATCACACGCATCCCCTTAAGCCCACAATTTGTGCATTTCCTAAATTCTACTGCCAGCATAATTGTAACACAGCAGTTATGTCTCAAATTGGTTCCATGAACATGACAATGAGCTCAGTGTACTTGAATGGTTTCCCCAGACACCAGATCTGTATCCAAAAGAGTACCTTGGGGATGTGGTAGAATGGGAGATTCACAAGACAAATGTGCAGCTGACAAATCTCCAACAATTATGTGATGCAATCATGGACCAGAATCTTAGAACTAAAGCTGTGTATATACATATGAACAAATAAATATTGCCATCATGCATTCAAAATATTATTTTAATTTGAGCTATAATTAATGCAGTATCAATTATGCTTTAAAAGCACATTTCAATGAACAAAACCCCAATTTGCCAAAATATAGTAGCCTATTTGACTTAATTTCGTTAAGAATACAAGGCATACAAAATACTTTGCAACAGGCAATTATATTGGAAAGACACCATTAACAATTGATTTCTTTTATACACAGGTCTCTGTATACTACAGAATCACACGAGGTGTACAGACAAAAAAAAAAAAAAAAGAGAAACACCTTTCACATTATTATAGTGTTTTTTCCCCCCTAAACTGCAGGAGCGAGCATTGAAGAGTGAATATTATCAGTCTGCTTTATAGAAATTCACGTTTTAGCTTTGCTAAGACTGTCACACAGACTATTAATTGCTCACCAAGATTCGCCTACTGAAACTAAATGCATATGCTTATCTCTTCATTTTCTGTTCTGTTGTACAGCACCATTAAAAAGTATCCATCTGACAAGTTTTTCTTTCCTTATGCAAGTATTCTGTGCATATACTGTAATATAATAGAAATAGGTGAAAGGCATCAAACAGATCTCTCGTAACAACTCTTTTCTGGATTGCAGTCTTATTTGAACATGGAGTTGAAGGCTCTGCCAATAACCATCCTTCGGACCTCACTGGTACCTGCGCCGATCTCGTAGAGCTTAGCGTCTCGCAGGAAGCGGCCCATTGGGTAATCGTTGACGTAACCGTTTCCACCTGTGGGTACAAACATACTGTTAGATAGACATAATGTCAAATATGCATAAACCAAATACAAGTCAGTTCTTTTTTTCTTTCTTTTTTATTATTTAATTCACCTGAGGGTAGATTCTATAAAAAAAAAATATTATAAAAGTAAACACTACAAAGTCTCGGATTTTTTCCTCATCTGAACTGGGAATATCACGCTTTAGTGTTTGAAGGTTTGTATGTTGTTATAATTTTGCATGACTGAATACGATATGAATCTCATTAGGATTTTTAGAAATGTTGTTTCTAATGAATACTATTCATTATTTGTATTATTTTGATGTTTAATTATACATATGTACCAGTGATGAATATTTAAGTGATATTGAATAGTTGAAAGCTTAAGCATTTTTAACAGTCCCCTTTTTACACTATTCCTCCAGATCTCTGCTCTCGAAATGCAACGACGACTGAATCAATAACAGCATTTAAACATAAGCTTTAAACGCATTACGAACTCGTGTATTAAACCTTATCAACAATCGCATTTTGAAAGACACACAGCTCTGACTTCAATTTTTCATGCTGTGCAAACTACATAACGCTCACCCAGGCACTGAATCCCGTCCAAGGCAACCTGAGTCGCGTTCTCAGCACAATAAAGGATTACCCCAGCACAGTCCTACAACAACACGACAAAAATCAATACCGCTACTACGGCACAGTTGAAAGGCTGCATGCTTCAATTTAAAGAGGTAAGATTATTTGAATAACTCACCATGCCGCTGAAATGGCCTTTGTCACACGCACGGGCTACGTTATACACATACTGGCGGCATGCACCGAGTCGTGTGTACATGTCGGCCATCTTTCCTTGCATCAGCTAGATGATTCATTTAATAAAAATAAGAAAGAAAAAAAAAATGAAGAACGAGCGTTACTATTAAAGTGTGTAATCCAGAGCGTGTTTCCACCTGCTTCAATACGCCGGATTTAACTCATCAGCAATCTTCAATGCCCTTCATGAGTTGCATCAAGCGTTAAAGCCTGGAAAACACTGTGCAGTTCAGTGATCCCACTGCATTGGAAAAGGAAGAAAAAAAAAAAAAAAAAAAAAAAAAACATACCCAAAGCACTTTTTTCTGCATACAGCTACGAAATTGAGTTGTTTGCACTGAAACGGCATCTTTTTTTTTTTTTTTTTATAGTGTTACATTTTTTTCCAGGGCTGTTTAATTAGCTGTTAAAGATTTTTAAAGCTTTTTATTACTTGAAATGTTCATAAAAATCTTCTTACATTTCATTGTTTTGTTTTTTTTTTAATTGAGACACGACCCCTTATCTTCTGTATATTCTAAACCTTACTACAGGAGAATTGTACTTCTGCAATTAGCATTATTTATACCATAGTCAGTCTGAATACTCGATCCTGATTGGCTGGAAGGCGTGCATTCAAAGCGCTGAACATGCAGGTAATTCCGGTTGTTTCATTTTTATCTCCATTGTAAATGAAAGACGTGCCTTATAAACAACTGTAACCATAGTAACAAATAGCTACAGCTGCACACAGGGTGAATATGCTGAATTTGATGCATGGGCCAAGACACAAGATTGATGAGAAATATTAACTGGAATGGAAAAAAACAGCACAAGGAATTAACACCAACAGCATTTTTACAGCAAAAGTGATTGAACATCCGAAAACCAACCTGGAAGTGGCCGATCTTCTGGCCAAATGCTTCTCGGACATGCAGATAAGGAATAGCGTGGTCAAGCACAGCCTGCATAATGCTGTATGATTAAAAAAAAAGGTATCAACAACCAATCCAGCAAAACAGGAAGTTTATTTTAATGCAAGTCGGTAGTGCTTTAATTACCCAATAGGCCCGGCTGAGAGCACAAGCCTCTCCAGGTCAAGTCCACTCATCAGTACGTACACACCTTTGTTCACCGGTCCCAACATGTTCTTCTCTGCAATTAGCATTTATATTTAAATTTCTGTAGAAAACCAACAGAAGCTAATTGACACTATTTCTCCACTGGACTGTTTCAACACAGACCTGGAACTCTGCAGTCTTCAAAGATGAGCTCACACGTGTTGGAGCCTCTCATTCCCAGCTTATCCAGCTTCTGTGCTGTACTGAAACCAGGCGTTCCCTTCAAGGGACAAAAGCTAAATCCGATCAACACTTTAAAAATAGATGTAAAGTTATTACTACTTATTAGTGCTTTTCTACAGGGACCAGCTGGAGGCTACGTAATATGTGCGTCTCGAACCTTTTCCACGATGAACGCCGAGATTCCACGTGCGACCGCGTCGACGTCTGTCTTTGCATACACAATCAGAACGTCCGCATCGGGTCCGTTCGTAATCCAGAACTTATTACCGTTCAACACGTAGTGGTCACCTTAAAGAGCCAGACAGATCGGAGCGGAAGGGAAACGTGGGAGAGCTTAACATGAGTACAAATGGAAAACGGGTTTATATTCGGGCGAGAATGAGAAGACATTTCTTAAACATACCATGTCTAAGGGGAGACTAGATTTGCTATCAACATGCAGCCATATGGACACACAGTGTGCCAAAATAATATTTTAAAAAAATCATAGCATTGTACAGTAATTAGACAAAACAGCTTACCCTCTTTCTTCGCTGTCATCTTCATGGATACTACATCAGAGCCAGAGTTGGGCTCACTCATGGCCAGGGCACCCACATGTTCTCCTGTAATTAACTGGAAAACACAGTCTCATGTACACATTGTTCCAGTTTGCTGGAGATTTTATTTGTATTTTTATTAGCATAATTAGCATTTTATATAGTAGCATTATCAAAGAATGTGGCCTTAATCGGGGAGCAAATGATTCGAGAATATCAGTTATAAAAACATTGATTATGGGTGTTTGGCTTCTGTGTAAACGCACATTTGGATCCCAGTGACTCAGGATGTCCTGAATAAACACTTAAGGGCTTCTAAATCCCTCAAATAAGTGTCAAGTCAAAGTATAAATGGAATTTACTCGGGAATGGAAATTGAACTTGATTGAAATGGGAACAGGTCGGAGTTATATACGTCTCAAAAGAATGTCTATCCGTAGTGATGATTGTCACACAACTGTGTAAAAAAAAAAAAATAAATAAATACAAATAAATAAAATAAACTTTCGATAAGTATAATTATTTTGTTTAACTTAAATAAAGCTACAAATTCTATTCAACTTTCAGTACAAGTTAATTAACTTCAATTCTTTTTTCCTCTCATCATAAATCATTGCAACAATTCTGGAGTCGGCTGTAATTAAACCGATCCAGACTAAATAATACACTTGATGCAGTATAATTTATGTAAAACAGATGCCTGGAAGCAAGTGATTAAGGAGTAAATGTGAGAGGGAGAACAGAAATGAGAATGAGAATGAGAGAGAGAGAGAGAGAGAGAGAGAGAGAGAGAGAGAGAGAGAGAG
>JAAIIK010000030.1:3071473-3102892 GCA_014706435.1 Silurus glanis
TTTTTAAAATTTTTTTTTATAATTTTTTTGTAGTATATATATATATAAATAATTATATTATTATTATATATATTTTTATTATAATTTTTATTGTTGTTGTTGTTGTTGGTGGTGGTGGTATTAGTAGTATTTGTGCTATTTTTATTTTATATTGTTGTCATTTTTGTTTTTAGTCTATTAGTTACTATACTAGTTTTGCTGTTGTTAGTGGTGATGCTTTTAGTAACATTTTTGTTGGTAATAAAGGTCATGTTGTTGCTGGTGGTGACAATATTAGTACAGTTGTTATTAGTAGAGGCATTGTTATTGCTGTCAGTAAGGTATTAGTACTGTTTTTGTTCATGTTAGTGGTGACAGTATTAGTACAGTTGTTGTTAGTAGGTATTAATAGTAGTGTTGTTACTGTTGGTGAGGTCTTAATACTGTTTTAGTTGTTGTTAGTAAAGGTGTTGTTGCGGGTGGTGATGGTATTAGTACAGTGTTTGTTGTTATTGTGGGTATTGTTGTTGTGGGTGGTGAACGTATTAGTACAGTGTTTGTTGTTAGTGGTAATGGTATTAGTAAAAATTTTTGTTGTTAATAAAGGTACCTTTTTTGTTGTTTCTAGGGGAGATGTTGCTGGTGTTAGTAGATATTAATACTATTGTTGTTGCTATTAGTGAGGTATCAACACTGTTGTGTTGCTTATAGTCAGGTATCAATACTGTTGTTGTTGCTGCTGTTGTTATTGGTGACAGTATAATACAGTTGTTGTAGTAGACATTAATACTATTGTTCTTGCTGTTAGTGAGGCATTAATACAGTTGTTATTAGTTATTGTTTTAGTTGGCGATGGTATTAATTCTGTTTTTGTTGTTGTTAGTGTTGATGCTATAAGTATTGTTATTAGTACAGGTATTGTTGCCGGTGGTGACAGTATTAGTACAGTTGTTAGTAGAGGCAATGTTGTTGTTGACGTTAGTGGTGATGGTATTAGTACAGTTTTTATTAAAGCTGTTGCTGGTGTGACAGTATTAGTACAGTTGTTACTTTAGGTATTAGTGTTGCTGTGTTTGGTGTTAGTGCTAGTAAGAGGTGTTGTGATTGCTGCTGGTGGATTGCTGTATGAGCAAAGGGAAACCTCTGTAGGTGCGGTGTAACAGGCTAAGCTCCCAGGTGCTAACGAGGAAACGAGTAAAACCAACGTAGAGTCAGGAAGCAGAAGAACAGAGAGAATGAAACGCGGAAGATCTTGTTTTGCCAAGTGAACCGCGCTGAGGTTATGAGTGTCACAGGGTTTCCCCACCGCTGCTGCTCTGAGCATCAAGACAAACATGACCAACTGGACTACAACTCAAGTCTTTGATGATTCGGTCGGACGGACCTGATTTTCAAAACTGGAGATAAAGGTGCGGTCAATCCATCGGCGTAAAAAAAAGTGGATCGGGGAACGCGGATTATTTTTTTCCTCTAAAAAAAAAAAAAGATATCGTCCATAATCGATGCCAAAAGAGAGGCGGAGGTCTATTAAGGAGGCGTTGACCTGTAGATCCTCTCCTCTGCGCATTGGGAAAGAGCGCCAGGGCCACTGCTCGTCCTCGCACGTCTGTGATGAGCGGCTGCCGATGGCGAGCGCGCGCCCGGTGCCGCAGCTGACCGTGACGGCGGAAGAGGAGGAAGGCAGCGGCGCGCGGGAGATCGGCTACGAGGAGGCGGAGGCGCTGAACGGAGGCGCGCCGCTCCGCCGCAAGCTCTCCACCTCGTCCGTGTCGTCCACCGGCTCGTCCGTGGGCTTGGAGGAGTCTGAGGACGACGTCCTGAGCGACAACGAAACGAAGAGTAAAGGCATCGTTACTTTAGAGCGCGTCGGAGACGGAGGAGAGGTGGGTTCACGTCTGCTTTACACACGTGCGGGGCTTTCGATCAGGAGAAATTCAAACACATTGGAGTTGCATGGTGATGTTTTAAAGGGTCTCAGAGTTACAGTAAACCTTGGGCAACTTTTCTCCCTCTCCATTTCTCTATCAAAGGATCCTTGACTTATTTTATTCACATAAAGTGTCTGTATGAAAAAAAAATAGACTTTGGTATCTAAACTTAAAAACAATAAGCATAACTACACTTTCAACCTACAACTGTCATTTTCATTGATTTTGATCATTGGTATATCTTTTCTTTGTAATTTTAGTTTTACATTTCCCCTGGAAACTTGCATTTACTATTCACCTTATTAAATACTTACTTATATACATACTTTTAATACTATTTAGGACGCATAACTGCACCTTATAGCACTGAAAAAACAATTCATCACATGCATCTTTGCAGAGAAGATGCACACGAAAGGCACAAATCTATTGCTGATGGTACCACCGCAGTAACAAAGTAAAGTCAAAGGCATCTTGGTACCTCTATTATATGTGTAAGATCAAGATTTTCAGTAGAAGAAGCTGAACTTTGTAAGTAGTAAACATGCTTTTTTAAAAAACTGCTGTAGGACACGCTCATGCAATCTGCAAGAATGACATTGTAACTCTCAAAAGTGTGAAAACAGATAAGAGCCTATTAGTTTGAAGCCTCAGCAAGAACAAATGGACATTTTTATTATACACCAGAACATATAAGCATGATTTAACTTTTGTCAGATAAGCTCTGGCCTTGCTGGTCAACTGCACTTTTATTTTATTTCCGTAATAACTAATGTATTGTAGAGAAATGGATTTGTGTGCAGGTTAGGAGCTGCATTATGCTACAATTGAACACTGTAAAAGCCTTCTAGGATGTAGGTGGTCTTCTTTGCCATATTTAGAATTGAAAATGATTTAATACATCCTTTAGAAATCACAAAGTAGTATTTTATCCCATTGTATGCCAAGCGGTGAGCGTTGTTTTGGATAAACGCCGCTGTTCTCGGAATCCTGCCGGTTGATCACATCCATAGAAGGCGTTAGCAGTCACCGAACTTTAAACACATGCAGCGTCTTGAAGTCTGGAAGGCATGTCTGTACAGTATCCAACCTGAGCCTTCAGAGGACTTTCACAGTTCAGCACCTCCTGCTCGATGAGCTAATTTATTGACTCGTTAAATGTAAGAAAGACAAAACCCTGCAGTGTTCGGTTTCTTTACATAAGGGCATTAGAGTAGATTGTTTCTCAAATATCGCCAGGAACCTAGCAGTGCACACAGGCAATCTTATCTTGGCATATTTGAAGAAAAACAAACCTTCAGTGCTGTGACATTTAAAGCCGAAGCCACATCGTGCAGCAACACATTTTCACTACCTCTTTAAAAAGGAACAACTTCAGGCCTGTTGAAATGCCACTCAGCTGATCATCACAGTTATTATAATAAGCATGCTTCATATATTCCACACTTGGCTAAACAAAGAGGTCTTTATTTAGCTTGTTCTGTTTTTTTTTTTTATTTTTTAAATAGTGCACGGTTGCACTGTTTTGTGCGTATGCGTGTGTTTTTTTTCCATCTCAGTTCTTCTCAGTAAAATGTCTGTGGACTGTCCACTGCTGTGGGTTGACATGGTAAACCAGAGTGTGATTTATCCACTGCCTGTGTGTGAGGTGACATTTTGGTCAAGCCCAGTGTGTTTACAAAGTGGTATGATCTGCTTAAGCCTCCCCCAACACACACAGATAGTCTGCATATGCATACGCACACACACACACACACACACACACACACACACACACACACACACACACACACACACACATATATATATATATATATTTATTTCCATGAAAACTTTGTTTGCTATACTAAAACTCCAGAGAATATTGAGGTAAGGTATTTCCTGGTGAGTACATGATGCAATATTTGCTGCAGACAAACATTTTGTTGTTTTAAGTGTTCTCCCCGTCAAGATTTATAAGAGTTTAAAAGCTAACTTAGTCATGTTTGTGTATAATGTCCAATATGACTGTTCAATTCAATATTTGGCTAATGGGTGTGTTGCAGATCTGTGCACTTACTGTTCTACAAGGTTTAGCTTTTATGTTGTTTAAAAGCTTGATTGTCCTTTCTGCTTATCTGTACTCATGGGAGTTCTCCACCGATGCCGTACAAATCCACATACAACTCTTGTCATGGAGTAGATATCATTTGAAAAATGACTTACCTGATTATATTTTATCTTCAGTGTTCCGGTATGGTCCTGATGTTATTGTTTTTTGTGAAGATGTACCAGTTGATCATAACTGGCACGTTCTTAAAAATGAAGAATTAAGTCTTTTAATAATAAGATCAAATAGTGTGCTCTGCGTTCTCATCTGTGACCTTTTACTAGACACACTGTTGTGTGTCAGATTACGCAATTTGTGTGTAGGTGGAGGAGCGTGTGTAGGAGTCTGCACATGTTAGTGGAGGAAAATGGCATTTGAATTCAGCAAAGTTAATAGTTTCTAAAAAAGCAAGTATCACTCGTAGTACCTTTTCCTATGTATGTATTTAGTGGGCATACATTAAAGAACAGTGTTGGTGTGATGGTGGCGTGTACCAACCCAATACTGGTTCTTTTTCAATAACAACATGCAAGAAAGTACATTGTTCCTCTTATATCTCAGCAAATTGTCAATACTCAAACATTTGATTTGTAACAGTCGCTCCCTCACCACGTTAATAGGACAAAAATATGCAGCTTGTCATGTGACAGAGAAACTAGAACAGAACTGGGGGGTTTTCACTATTCGGTTTAAAGAAATAAGACTACCATCCTGTGTACTGAAACTTTGAGTCTGTTTGTCAAAAGAGGAAATTTCTACTGTGAGAATTACTTTCAAACATGTATATCAAAAATGACCTCTTCTGTAGACCCCATTATTCAAGTCTCCACTGTGTTTAATTACACAAAGTTTGCGCTATGGCACTTCATTCAAACCGTAAACAATATTAAATAGAAAAACGCGGTTGTTATTAGTTTCATGAACCATTTAATGTGTTGTATTTTACTGTACTTTCTGTAAAGGTGAAAGAATTCCACTTTCTTTTATTTTTATCAGCCATCACACATGTTCACTCTCATTCAGGTCAAAAAAAAAAAAAAAGAAAGAAAATATATAAATAAATACAATTTTTGTAATATTTGTTAATTAGGATATAATTTTTAAAAGGAAATTTTAATTAATAATGGAAACAAAGATTGACCCATTAAATAAAACAAAAATTCATATAATATACATTATTTAGAAATGGCACTCTAATGACATTTTTTTTATTTTATCACTGGATCTTTTGTCTTAAATGATGTCTCGAGTAGCATACATTTTCTTTTTATGTTAATAACTTGGTAACTATGAAAAAATAACATTATGCTAATATTACCTATTAAGTCTAAAGCAGCACAGTCCTGTGATAAGAAGCATGAGTGGTTCAAATAAATACCACAGAGCGGTTTGTAAATATTTGAAGGATTTTGGTTTAGAGCTTTTGCACATTGGCTTTCAAATGGAAAAATTACTAGGGTGTTCACTTGCAGAAAGCTTAGCTTTAATTTGAGGGTGTTTACATAAACTCAAACTGAACTAAAAGATGGCTGTGTTATAGGTCTGAAGACATGTGCCAGAATTTGGTGGTGTCTATGGGTCACATAGTTTAGACAGCCTTTACATTGAAAGGATGTACGACTGCCTACTGAATAAGACTATTTTATTGAATAATATGTTAATTTATATATTATTGATGGCTCTCTGAATTAAGTAATGACTGTTAACTAGCAAAATTGAATTATTTCCATGCCAACTGCCATGCTGGCTGTGTTTACTGAAAAAATAAAAAAGATTCCGTTGGCATTGGCAATGAGCGGGAACACAAACAACAGAGTGCTCAGCCGAGTCATCTTCATTAAACACTGTTATTGCTGCACATGGAAAAAAAAAAAAAAACGAAAATCTTGTAGGCTTCCACGTAATATATTGTTGCAGGACAACCTACAATGAAATCCTACGAATATTTACATTCTTTGGTTTTACGCAGGTTACATGCTTGTAAAACAGGCAGCAAACATTTGCAGTTTAATCCTGAACCAATTTAGCACATGGTTCACGTAGTCTTGGTGTTTGACAATGCGGTAATAGAGCTGAGTGTGACTTTCCATGGGTTGAGTGCACAGTTGCATGTTGACTGACGTGTATATGAGTGACACACTCATGCTGACTGCCTCCTTTTATACTTAGTTATATAACTTTTGAAATAAGAACATACCAATCTATTTATACCACAATAGTGTTGAATTGTATTCATGTGTTGATTAATGTACAGATTCTAATGGCAACAAAAATAGGTATGATTGTTGATGTGGTGAAGCCTTCCAGTGTTAGATCTTATAAGCTTCGGGAGGTTTTTCTTCACTGGTAAAAGTAAATAAAGATAAAGACTGGTGAAGGAATGGCGTTTACTTGTTTATAGCCGCTATAACTGTAAGTGATAACCAGAATTTTACTTGTTTTGTGTATTTCAAATGTAACTATACACAAAAGAAAGACAAGCCATCAGTCTTTAATAAATGAAATTGTTATTGTTGGAAATTGACCCAGCTTCTTTTGACCAATTTCTGCTTCTCGAATTAAACGCTGCCAGTTCCCACCAACTTGCTAGCCAATTGCAGGTAAAAGCTACCTCCGAGACACGTCAATTCTGCCAAGATCGTCTTTCCAAACGTCCCCTGCATCACAGGGGTGAAAAACACGCTTAGAGATAAGCCCTGTCTACCCTCTATTATATTAATGAGCCACGTGTGAGACTTCTGTCATTAGCTATTGTCACTGTAAATGAGAAGAGAGAGAGAATTATTCTATCCTTTCCTAGACCATAGTCAATCCCTTAGTTCCCTAGGCTGCCAAGAATCAAACTGTAGGATGTACAATTTTCACTCATGCCACTCAAGAGCATCTGATTTTAATTTTTTTATTCCTTTATATGATCGGATGTCAGTATAGCCTTGTTTTTTATAGCTTTGATTGCCTCCTATCGATGCTTTCTCTTCAAGTAACCTTTCATTTTAAGTTCAAAGGTGTTTTCTATCTGAAAAATCATTATTATGCGTTCTTCAGGACATGCTGCTCTGCTGATATATAAAGTGATTGAGGAGTTGTTCTGCTGTACTGCCAACTACCCTTCCATGACATAACCCAACATTTTTGTTCGATGCATTAAAATATTGATGTGAATTTGTGGTGTTGGGTTTTTTTTTTTTTTGTGACATTACAACATACTTCCTGTCGGACTTGCTGTATGAGAGGATTAACCAAAACATCTTTTCAGTATTCAGATACTTGCATCTTGCACAATGAACCAAGATTTGACAGTATTGTTTACTGTGTCTCAGCAGGCTAAGACCTGGTGCACATTGAAGACTGTTGTCCGTTGGCATGGTATAGCCTCACAGAGAAAGCGCTTGTCTTGGGTTCAATTAGCCGGTCATAAAGGTAAAAAAAAACAACAACACACATTTCACTACTAAAGTGTACCTTGTGAATTCTATTAAGCTAGTCTTTTTCTCACTGCAGGCAGCTTTAAAGCAGGAGAAGAGGGCACGATTCTGAAGAAGTACGCCGAGAACGAGAAGCTGTGTTTCGAGCACTTAAGGGGAGACAGGCTGGAACGATTTGTACCAGCCTACCGTGGAACGGTTGAGAGAGATGGAGAGCTCTTCTTACAGATGAGTGACCTGCTAACCAACTTCAATGGGCCAAATGTCATGGACTGCAAGATGGGAGTGAGGTTAGTCACTTAAACACAAAGCGCTCGCCTTCGGCCCTGAAATGTAGTTATAGAGGGCAGAGCAATTTCGTAAGATGTAATGTCAGAGGGAATGTTGGATGCAGACTAATAGCTGTTCTAATTGCTTCCTTAAAGCCAGCAGATGGTCTGTTATGCAATAAACAGGAGATTAGTAATCCATGTGGTCATTAAGTGTCATGAAATAAAGAGCTGCTGTGGTTAAAATGAGGTGGATGAAGAAGTGCTGTAAATGTATAAAGAAAGATTGCTTCCTTGACTGTCTAATGCTAGTGCTTTTTATGATTTAAATAAAGTATGGCCTATATAGTTAATATTAAATAATATTTACCAATCGCTGATTAAGTCAACGATTATTTATTATGATTCGGAGGTAACGCATAGCGTAAAACTGTGTTTGTGTTTGTGTGTGTGTGGTTAGCCTCAGCTTGTTTAAACACCTGTTACAGCTCTTGGTCTGTTTCCTGTTGAGGCAAAGAGAGCAGAGCACAAAAGCTCATGAAAAATGAAGCCACTCACACTTAACAACTGAGGCATGAATTTCCGGCACAGAGCACAGTTTTTGTCTATGCACAGATACACAAGCACACGCGGGGTGTCCCTCAGGGCTTCCTTCTCATACACTCTACACATGGCAGACACTTATACATACGCACTCAGACATGTTCGGAGGAGTCCCCTGTCGACTTCCTCTTTTCAAAAAGGAAGGCAGCACGAGAACGAAACTAAAAAATCACACATGAAAAAAAAACAAAAAAACAAGAACAGCTACTCCAATCTGCACTTTTTAGCCTGATACTAAAATATTTGTAGATACCCATTTTTTATACAATGGTTATAAGTATATAAGTATGACCGTATTCAAGGAAGTGGGTTTTTGTTCAACACGAAGTCAGTGACTTCCTGTGACTTTTCACCTTACTGATCTCAGCAGTTCTGTACATTTAATGCCCTGACGATCAAATGATCTTCATGATATACAATGACAGAGCCAATCGAGCACTTGCTTTCACTAAAATGCACTGGATCACCAATAAAATGGATGCTACTTTTTTTTTTTTTTTTTTTTTAGCTTCAGAGAGTCGATTTCAATCCAGCAAACCTTCAAAACAGGCATGAAGGCCAGGGTTTTTGTTTGCCGTAAAAAGGGTTCATCGGATGTTCTCAGCAGGCAGCTTCTCTTTCAGCGAGTGACTCACGCTTCGCTATGCATTCTCTCCTTTTCCAATCAGAACATATCTGGAGGAAGAGCTGGAGCGAGCCAGGGAGAAGCCCAAGCTGCGCAAGGACTTGTATAACAAAATGCTGGAGGTGGACGGCGAGGCTCCCACCGCCGGGGAACACAAGCAGCAGGCCGTGACCAAGCTACGTTACATGCAGTGGAGGGAGACTATCAGCTCCACCAGCACTCTGGGCTTCCGTATCGAGGGCATCAAGGTACCTGCGCAGGCCAAAAAAGCAAACATTTGATGAGGGAGGGCACTTAGTGTCAGTGGAAACAGGATACAGCGTATGAATTATTCATTGTTATCTCATGGGCATGTAAATGTCAACATAAAGGTTACTCCACAAATATTGACTTGTAGTAATTGTTTGTACCACGGCTCGCACAAGGCCTTAATTCTGTATATATATATATATATATATATATATATATATATATATATATATATATATATATATATATATATATAATACACATGTACAGTGGCCTGGGGAAGCCTTCACATAGGATTTCACATCTACTCTTTTTACTTTTTGATTGTATCTTAACCACAATTACAGAAGCTTATTCAAATATTTATGGTGGGTGTTTTGCTTCTTTAGCCAGAGTGACCGATTTCATCACCATGTTTGTTCAAATGATCTCCTTACCCACAATCTTTGTAAAAAAAAGATTACAAACTACTTGAAAAATAATTAAGTGGCTAAACATGCTTATGGTTTCTTAAAGTCTAAGTGTCAGAGTACTTTGGACGGTCAAAACGATAAACATATATTTAGCTTCATGATGCCTAATAGTCATAATAATACTACTAATAACAAGAAGAATTGTCATCAAGATTATTCGCGTATTTCTTTATTTTGATTTTGACATTCGTGTTTCTATTCAATCGGACAGAAATCGGATGGGACCTGCCGCACAGACTTTAAGAAGACTCACTCGAGGGAAGAAGTCGCACAGGTCTTCAAGGACTTTGTCAGCGGCAATGGAAAAATAATTGTGCGTGAAAAAAAAAAAAAACAGAACCAGATCATCCCGTCGGTTTAGGTTTCGCAGCCATACTGCGTTTCTGAACTTTAGTACATTACTATTCACTAGTCTACTATACAAGGCGGAATAGATGTACACATACACATACATTTGCTAGCTGTATATGAATTATATGTATTAGCACCGAGAATTATGTTTAGCCCAGATGTAATATTTTGTCTTGGATTTGTTTGACATTGAGTAGATTATAGTATGATGATGATTCACGAGGAAGATATTTGAATCTCAAATTATTTCACCTCTCTTTACACTCACTGGCAGAGTCAGACTTGGATTCCTAACACATACATTTTTCACTGCGGTTACTGAATAATGTATACAAGTTACTGAATAAAATATTTAGATTAGAAATCAATCAAATTGTTTGACTTTAGGAAGTTAAAGCCTAAGTGAGAATAATATACAGTCAAAAGTGTTGAACTGGAATGAATTATTTGCATGTTCTATATGGAGGTCAATGCAAACAAGATGAGGAAACTAGTTAGAACCACAAACAATGCAAGAACAAATATACACCATTAAAAGTTGGGGCGTGTGGTTTTTTTTTTCGAATGAATTCGAATCTATGTTAGAATTACTGTCGAGCCACTGAATAACATGTATTTACTGTATAGTGAAATATTTAATACTATGCTTTTCCCTCTTATGTGTTTGTTACAGAGCTCCTACATTAGGAGGCTGGAGGATATCAAACAGACCCTGAAGGCTTCGGAATTTTTCAGGAAACATGAGGTAAATTCCAGCACTTTTGTAACTTGCTCGTGTTTGCGGCCTGACTATCCCGTCGTTCCTTCTTTTTAAATAACTCGACACGAATTGTGATCGAGTAGATTGAACTGTCGAGAAACAAACACTCGTGACAGAACAATTTATTTCCCAGGTCATCGGGAGTTCAATGCTGTTCATCCACGACCACACGGAGCGAGCTGAAGTTTGGCTCATCGATTTCGGTAAGACCACAGCTCTTCCTGACGGACAAACGCTGGATCACAATATCCCCTGGAACGAGGGCAACCGAGAGGACGGATACTTATGGGGCCTCGACAACCTGCTGCACACCCTCAGCTCACTGCCAGCACAGAGCTCGTAATGAACTTTTAAGATGGACCCTTTTACATCGTGCCATGGGGCAATCTGCGTTAATCCTTTCATTCACAGTATAAAAATCACACACTCGACACAGCTTTTCTTTCATATGAGTAACTGTCCAAGAGTCCAAGAGCGCAGAATTTAATTCAGGTGCCTCATGTCCCTAGCTGATAATGTTGGAGAATTTATAGCACACAGTGACATCAATTAGTACTCAGTTTGTCAGTAGCCTCAATTTAAATGGCCAGTGAAGAATATTACTGCACCCTTAATACAGTATACCATGCTCTATTACTGAAAGTCCATTACCAGCAAATTACCATTAAAAAAAAAAAAAAAAAAAGCAAAGGCAAATTGCTTTTACGAAAATGTAAGCTTTTATTATTAGTCAAAGCTAATATGTACCAGACAAGATATGTTTTGTTATTCCTCCCAGAGGATGAGAAACACGTTTAATGCCGAGCCGATTGTGAGCGCACAGCACAACCAAGAAATTCTAACAAGACATCCGCCCACATTTGGGGGTGACTCACTAGATTTAGCTGCCACACTCGCTTGCTTTTATCTTTAGCCTTATCTCCAGACCATTGCTGTGATCATGCTTTGTTTCTCACTTCTAAGGTGTCGTAAAATGACTCACTTGTTTGTTCGGTGCCTTTTTACTTTAATTGCAAAATGAACACTTGCCGATTCACGCGATTAACATTAGTTGAATGCAGGTTATGACTCATGAGCAAGCCAAACAGTCTTGGAAATAGGCGAAGCACAGCAGGAATCTTAGTCATCTATTCCACAAGCGCAGTTAAGTGTAATGCTAAACGGTTGCATATAATAACTAAGTACATACTCCAGTAATGAAATAACTGCAGTATTAACTATTGCAGACAGAATTTGTATTATGTAAGGCCCCTCTGAATGTATTTGCACCACAAGAGCTGAAGTACAATCCAAGCAGTTTTCCTTTTTCTGTTTCTTTGAAGAAAAAAAAAAAAAAAAAAATCAGGCAGCGATAGCAATTTAAAGCTCTGCGTTTTTGAAATCCCAGGACTGCCGGAGAGACAGCTTTGGCCCCCCCAAAGCAAAGCACTTAACCTTCAACTTCTTTTTGTGTTTTACTTATGAGGCCCTTTGTTTAACTTTTCAGACCTAAACATCGAACCTTTGTAGCGGATTCGCGATAAATCACCAATCTGTAGAGACTGTAAGACACATTAGCATGTCTCTCTGTATGCTCCCCCTCCACCCACCCACCGAAGCTCTTTCTGTTCTCTATCACCTCCTGTATGATTTTTCTTTTTGTGGGACAGACCACTAATATCAATTCCCCCTGTTGAAACTTTTAAAACGTGTATGGGTTTACGAGGGTCTGTGGGTTTTAACCGTGTTTAAACCCAGGATCAAATTTAGTTTTTTTTTTTTTTAAGACTTTCCTACTTGAATATCACTAGTATGCAATTAATTAGTGTCTATAAATATATACTGTACTGGTAATTTTTTTTCGAGTTTGTCTTGTGGCAAAAAAGTGGTACTGCGATTTTTCCTGTTCATTTGTTGAAGGCTTTATTGTATTCTTTTCATGGTGTGAAGCATTAAGTTTTAGGACCTGGGCTGCAGTTTGCTTATCTATATTTCTGTAAAAGTATTTTCCATGTCAAAGCGGACAAATTTTTACCTTCAAACACTATTGTTTTTAGGGACAAGGTGACAGTATTTCTTGTCACAGGACAAACACATGTGAGATGTTCTCATAATAAATATCTTTAAAATAGTGAGCATTTTTTTTTTTGCCTCTATGACAAATCTTTTGGAGAAATTGGTGTTCATTTGCGTGTTTATTTTTATACCAGGATGATGTTTGAATGAACAAGTTTATAATGAAAGTGAATGAAGTAACAGTAATAAGAAAAATCTGTATAATTGTCAGTCAGAAGGAAGGAAATTGTTATATAGACATGGCTCAAATCAGTTTATTGAAGTGTGGTGGATGTATTAAATTCATAGTCAGAAGTATAATCAAATATGGTTTTTATTTGAGTTTTAAAATGACTAAAACTAACACATATATCCAGTAGAAATAGCATTTTCCCCAGATTCAGGAGCAACAGACTCTCACCAAAATCTATTGCTCCCCCTTGTGGTTATTGAAGATCACAGTTTCCTGCATAAAGAGTATGTATTTATGCAGCCCATTGGCAGTGACTACTTTATGGTACATTAAAAAGTTCAACAAACAAACAACAGAGTACAGGTGGGGTTAAATTATATATATATATATATATATATATATATATATATATATATATATAATATATAACGCTACATATCTGCAATTGTTAGTCAGAGTAAAATATCAATTTCTATATAAATATATATAAAGAAGCTTGCTCTGTGATCAACTCAAAAGTAGTAATATCTTCAATGACACAAGTTGAGAATCTCAAAGTAAAAAAAAAAAATATGTCAGGCTAAACTTCAATGAACAGTGTATATGAGTTTGTTCTTAACATGAAAATATATTTTCAACAAAACAACATCTGCCATATTAAGTAATGAACACTTTACTGTCTTAGCTACAATCGCTAAAAAAAAACACCTTTATTTCGGCTTCTCCCATTAGCTAACCAACAAAAATAAAAACATAAAAACTTCACATGGAAATATCATATTATTTATAATGAATATAATAAAAAAAATCCTAAAGTATAGAAATGTATCGTTGACAGCGATGTTTTACATTGCTCTGGAGCAAGTCCTCACAGATGGTTCTCCACTTGTTCACATACACAACCATGCAATAAAACACCAGCACTTTGTTTAACAAACTGTCAGCTTCCTACAAATCCAAACAAAACATAACATCCAGCCAAAATTCTTGGGAATTTGGCAATTTGACAAGTTTGATGGTTCCCATTAGAGATATTTAGCATTTTCAAGCCGAATAAACTGCTCATTATAATAGCAGTGGCTCTGTTTACAATTTATTCAAGTTTTTTTTTTTTTTACCATCATGGTAAGACCTATCAATTTAAAAAAAAAGTTAAATTCTTGTTTGTTGCTATTGCTTGCAAATCTCAATTTTTGGCTTTGACCATGCCGTGTCTCTCCCTGATAAAAAAAAAAAAAGAAGAAATGCTGGTTCTTCAAAATATAGCCATTGAAATATCTTTCACAGTGTTAGATCCAGTGTAAATGGCTGAAGATGCCAAGGGGGTGGGACTTGCTTTCAGCTTTCACGAACGTACCTATAGAAAGCTACATGCTTATGTTTCATACGTCTTTTATCTCTACAAGAGCGAACTTTTTTCTCTTCTCCAGCAGCACACAGATCCTGCAAAGGCTTACAGAAGGTCTCAGCAGAAGCACAATTTCTTAATGATCTGATTAGAATGTCTTTAATCTGGAATAAATTAATTTGGTGAACTACTGCATTCCTATAACTGGTTATTACATGTTGTAAAACTGAATCAGAAGTGACAAAATGTAAGCTACTGCTTTAGCACAGTCTCTTTCATACGTATTAATTTACATGAATCTGGTTTTGAATACAGGTAGCAAAAACCTGTCATTGATTTGGAGATTTGGTATAGTGAGTTCTCCAAGTATTATAGGGTGCAACACAACCTGTTCATCAGGACTCCCAGTGTACACACATACCACCTGTAAATTCCGATTCAACATGCTAGAAACATTAGAGAGACTACATAGATATTGTTCCTATAAGCAATGCAGTCTGTCATCTGCAATGCTATACACAGCACCAGGGGTGCCAAAACAATGGGGCACATGTGAATGATTCCAAAACCTATTGATTATACAAGGAATGCCCATTGAGTTGAAATTGTTCTTAAGAATTATCCACAGTGAGGAATGCATTGTCATAACCCACTTAAGATACAACAATATTTCCCAAGAATTGGTTTGTGTCTGTTTTGAGTTGCACATAAACTGAAAAAAGTCCAACTTCTCACAGATCTTGTGATTTTTTTTGAGAAAAAAGAAAAACTCAAAATAATTCCGATGTTTCTATGGTGCCACTCATGCCACATGAGGACAGGTTTGTGAAAAGATTCCTGCTGATTTGCTCCTCCAGTGATGTTTGAACACGTCTGTAATATGCACAAGATGCTTGTTTTGAATTAACCATTTATATGGATGCCATAATATCTTTTTTACACAAAAAGAAATATGGAACTATCTTAATCTTGTTTTCTGTTCCTTTAAACCTGCAGGAGCATTGCTGGCCTCCCAATTTATTTAGATCTAGAAGAGGCAACCTGAATAAAGAGGGATACTTTGTTTTTTTTTTTCAGTATTATATCTGGCTTGAGTTCAGCATCTTAAACTGCTACACAGGAGTAACAGTAAGATCTTCTGACAAAGAGAAGCCTGAGTCTCGGTCTCGCGTGGGTTTCTCTGGTTTGCTATGCCTTCTGATATCTTCATGTCCGTAACTGGCATGACGCTTGACCATTGGTTTGCGGGTATTGGAAACGCCCAGTGCTGTTAGAGAGGAGCTCGCTGCAGAACTACTGCTGGCTTTTTGAGACCTAGCAACTACCAGGGGTAGACCCTCAGCTTCAAAGCTCTGCTCATCATATGCGTAATTTACATTGCCACAAGGGAAGACCTGGAGCTTAGCCAAGTCCATCACAGCAGCAAGAGAGCCCCCTATAGCCCCAGCCTGCATTTTTCTTGAAGTGAGACTCAAAGACCCTTGAGGACTCACGCTTATTTGAGAGGGGGCAGGTGATGAATTTGAGCATGGTGATGCATTATCTCCCATTCCAGCGTTGTTATGTTCTGAAGTTAAGGTAGAATGAGACAGCGCAGTGGTGGTACAGGACAAAGGCATGGATTGGGTGTGAGACAGTGCTGTCCTCCCAAAGCTCTCCAGAATCCATGAACCATAAGTGGGGTTCCAAAGGTTCTTGGTGTTGTTTTTTAGCTTTTGGCTTCCTGAAGAGGAGCTAGACCTGGAGCATGGTTGGTGCGCTGGGACTTGCAACCAAGAGCTTGAGCATGCTCCAGAATCAGAAGGCGACTCAACCCAAAAAGGCTCCAAAGCTTCACGTACCGCCACGTCCTGAGGTAATTGGGATGGTCGCTGTAACAGCAGGCAGGGTTTCTGGACCTGAGGGAGTGGAGTAAAGATCGCAGGCTGCACTACAGGCGCATCCAGTGATCGGCTAACTAGAAGAGGAGTCAGGCTGCCAGACGCTACTGGACGAATCACTGTGCTGCTCTCTTCATCCACAGTTGGCCCATACTCCACTGGAAGGGGTGTATTTATAACATCAGGATCCTGCACACATAAGCAGGTGAGGAGCAAAAGAGGAAAGGCACAGGCAATTATGGCTTGGACTGAAACCAGATGTAAATTTTTTATGGTTGGTGATTATTTTTACCTGAGTACAATATTTGATCCTCTCTAAAATAGCGGAGAAGTTTGGCCGATGTTCTGGGCAGTGTTGCCAACACTGTGTCATAATCCGGTAACTACAACAAGAATATCTGTCACTGAACAAGTCCTTAAGTAAACCAAACCATTTGGCAGACTACTTATAAAACCCAACACTAACTAAACCCTTAAGGAGTATTTCATGAAGCCCAAATTAATCATTTGAATAACCATACTGAACAAATTGCTCTAATTCTTCTTAGAAACACGCATTTATTTGTATTATTTAAACTCCTCCACTAGTGTAGTAAAATGGGCAATGAGCAATTATTCTTGACTAAAAGATTTAAGCATTTACACTGGTCCTGGGCAGCTCTTAGGTGGATCCATGCGTCCTCCGCTGGTCACAAACTCCAGCACCTCCTGATTGGTCTTACAGGGATAAGGCATGTAGCCCAAGGAGAAAATCTCCCACAGCAGTACACCAAATGACCTACAGAGGGAGGCAAATGCTACAATTAAATATACTTCCTTCATAACTACATTAACAAACTACAAAGGGCTCTGTCAGATATTTGAAAATAGGTTTAAACGTTTTCAGCAAAATCAACTGGTATCTTAAAGAAATGTCTCTCGTGAAAAAAACAAAACAATTACCACGTGTCAGTCTTGCAAGTGAAAATGCCCTCAAGGAAAGCTTCAGGTGGCATCCATTTAACTGGCAGCATGGCACGTCCACCCTTCCTGTAATAACTGGCCCTGCAGGGCAGCAGGTTATAGGTTGAGATACATGGAAACAACTTGGTTTCACAAAACATCTATTTAATGTGTGCACTCAAAAAAACAAGATGTTTAAACTTAAAGTGCAGAAAGATATTCAAAATTATTTGATTTAAAGCCAGATGTTTACATTAATGAATCTTTTCATGTATACTTTTTGATACACTCTAGATTACAATTAAGATCTGAAAAAATTGTATGGAATTTTTATGAAATCAATTTTCTTTTAAATTGCTCTTGTAACGGTAGCTCGGTGGAGGTGGTAGCTCGGTGGTTCAGGCACTGAACTCTGCATTGGAAGGTCATGAGTTCAAATAACAGCACCCTTATGCTACCACTGCTGGGTCCTTAAGAAAGGCCCTTAACCATCAACTGCTCAGTTGTCAGTCACTCTGGATAAGGGTGTCTGCCAAATACCATAAAGGAAATGCAAATGAGGCTGTGAGTGTGCCATATGTGAATGTGTATGTATGTATATATTTATTTATAGATGATAGATATATTTGGTACATTGGTTTTAATATGGACAGTAAGATCACCTGTATATATCACGAGCCATTCCAAAATCTCCAATTTTGGCTACTCGCTCTGGACCAGGACAAGTCAAGAGGCAGTTCCGTGCAGCAATGTCTCTGAAACAAAATGATTTATAGAAGCATTTTCATATTTGCTCCAACAAGATTCTAAACTGATCCCAGAGCTAAATATTAGAGTTTACAAATGTAATATTTCTGCAGACTACCTGTGAATGAAATGGTTTTCCTCCAGGTATCGGCAGCCGAACGCAATGTCTCTGGCCATGTGCAGCAGCTCCAGCATAGTCAGAGATGAGGGCTGATTCTGTGGGAGCCGACTTGTCAGATTACTGTCTCATCACACTGTCACCTTACAAACCACACTGACTCAAAGACACCCACTGTACCACACAGTACACACAGGCTGCTATAATCCTGACACCTCCTATGCATTTAAATCTGTACTCCCACTTATGTGTGAACTACAACATGCATTCATGCACAGTCACAGTACCTGTCAGGCAGACAAAAAGCACACCTAAACACACGCACACACACTGTACAGCACAAATACTTGAGGCACTTACAGCTCTGGGGCGGTTCTGTCTTAGAAAGCTCTTCATGTCACCTCCAGTCATGAGCTCCAGAAGAATAAATCTGGGCAGAGTCTGAAGACTGACTCCAATACAGCTCACTATGTTCTGATGGTTGAACTTACTGTAAATGCACATGTGCACACACACACACAAACTCAGCTTTATGTTAAAAGATCATACACAGAACCATAATTATTGGCACCCATAATAATAAAAAAAAAGATTGTTAATTAATTTAATTTCAAACTAAATATAAAGAATTACTCTTTCATTTTGCTTATTTTATACTAAGAAAACAAGACCTTATAAAAATCAATTTGCCATAATTACTGGTACTTTTGGATACAAAATATGAACAAAACACTAAACTAAATTAAATTCACATGTACACTGAAATCAAACTCTTATGAACTCTTAAGTGGCCATTCATGCCTTCCTGTTTTACTCGGGTAAAAGTATGAGGTGACACTAAAGCCAGACTGAGACTAGCGAATACAAAAATAAACTGACACACGATTGTGCAGACATTCAAAAAAATCAGGCAATAGCTGTAATAAACCCGTCTGGAAAAGAACGCGGGTATATTGTGCTTCCATGCACAATGACAAGGAGGTTAGAGATACAAAAATGCATCACAGTTGGAGTTGGAGATTTTTAGAAGATGATAGCATTTTGGGGTCAACTCCTGTCCAAATCTATAATTAGATATCACCTCTATATAAAGAAAATCTGTTTGAAAAGTGTGGCAAAAGAAAGCATTTTTTTTCCATTCTTTTATATCAGATTCTGCTGGAACTTTAAAGAGAAACCATGGCCATTTGAGCAAAAAATACACTTTTTTTTTTTTTTTTTTTTGACAAACACTCAAGGATGGTTTGGAGTAAAAGGAGGATCAAATCAAGCATCAAATAATCAAACCTGAAAAACAAACAAACCCTAAATCTCCACTGTTATTAATGATGAAACATCTGTGTAACGTGGGTCTGTTTTCTCCAAAGTCCCTGAGAACATTGTTACGATACAAGGAATCACGGACTACATGAAATACCAGGAGATTTAAACTGAAAAACTGAGTGCCTCTTCCAGAAATGTACAACTGTGTTGTGACTGAAGCGTCCAGCTGGACAATAATCCAAAACACAACAAGTCCAAATACACATGCCTTTGACATGCCTAACCAAGTCTTCCAGACATAATCCTCATTGAAAAGCTGTAATGAGAGCCACAGGAGATGTCTGGGGGCCCTGATGGATCTAGATTCAAGATTCTTTACCGAGGATCTTAGATTTCTGCT
The DNA here is from genome assembly GCA_014706435.1 of Silurus glanis. Taxonomy (NCBI): domain Eukaryota; kingdom Metazoa; phylum Chordata; class Actinopteri; order Siluriformes; family Siluridae; genus Silurus; species Silurus glanis. The sequence continues at coordinate 3,091,150 of JAAIIK010000030.1, forward strand.
CTGTATTGTTCAGTCTCATCAAGCATTACAGAGCTGTTATTTTGGCATGAGTAAAGACAAGAATGCCAATAATTGTGACAAATTGTCTTTTTTTTTAACAATCTTTTTTTTAGTATAGCTAATCAAGCACACTGACACTCTTCATGACCATTTTTTTCCTATCTTTACCAAGGGTGCAAATAATTCTGGAGCTTTATTTTAGATCTAACTGTATTTAAGAACTTGTGGCAAAAACAAGTTAAAGGATGCTTTCTTTAAATATCCATTAAACCACGTTTATGCTGTTATTCGCTCAATGTGCCGATCGTAATAATATGTCTCTGTAACAGAACTCACTCAACCAATAATCAACACAGCACAAGAGAGTTTCTTTTTGCACTTCAAACATATCACACACGGTGATATAAACGCATGCCTGTACCATGGATTTATTAACAGGATACTGCAATAATGTGACACAGGACACACAATTAATGCTGTCTATAGCTGTCAGTACAGGGACCAGTTTATAAGCCAGCAGGATTACATTTCCTTGTCCCTTTTCTTATACTATGTTTTAAAGTGTTCTGATATAAAACTCTCAGAAAGAATTTAAGCAGGAAAAAAAGCCTCAAAACTCGACACTTCACTAATGATCTGCTGAACAAAAACTATGGATTTGTTTTTCACCATCATCATTCTTGTCCTCACTCCTTTTAAAAAGTTACACCCATGGGTTATGCTCTAAAGAGTGAAACAATCCAAATATCAGGGGGACATTTTTTTAATATATGATTTGAGTCTAAAAAAAGGCATAATGAAAACACATTTTTGCACCAGCTTGAAACAATTATATATATATATATACCGTAATTTCCGGACTATTAAGCAGACCCAAATATAAGCCACACCCACTGAATTATACAGTGTATATAAGATTTTTATTTTGAACATAAATAAGCCGCACCTGTCTATAAGCCGCAGGTGCCTACATTGAAACTAATGAACTTTACACAGGCTTTAACGAAAGACAGTGTCTGTTACACGGCTTGTATCTAAACAGTAGCCTACCAAGAAAGTCATTGTTCACTGTCTTCCTCCTTCCTTTCACAACTATTTCTCTCGGGAGTTTATCTTTTGGCATCGTCGCGTGTTTAAAAATCACCATTGGTCAAGCTTTTCTCCCGATGCCGTGCAGTTTTTTCATGCCCGGTTGTTTTCAGCGTGACGAATGATTCGCATTTCCTGTAGACAGTCCAAGTGAGCGGCAGGTCAAACGTCAGAGGAACCTCATCCATATTTATGATGTGGTGCGGCCCGATATATCTGATTTAATATAAAGAGTTTCATTGGTTCACCTGAACCCGTTCGGCAATTTTATTGGTCTAATGTTATGGAGCTCAGTTATTTGGCTTGAAGCTTGTGAAACCGGGAAAAACCCAGGAAAAATCCATATATTAGCCGCTTTATTGTTTAAGCCGCGGGGTTCAAAGAGTGGGAAAAAAGTAGCGGCTTATAGTCCGGAAAATACGGTGTGTGTGTGTGTGTGTGTGTGTATATATATATATACACACACACACACACACACACACACACACACACACGCACACACACACACACACACACACACATATATATACATTATATATTAATGTGTGTATATCTATCACTGTTATGCTGTAACATGTTTGGGCTCAACCTCCAGTAAAGGATAATCTTAATGCTACTGCATATGCTTTCAATTGTGTGGCAACATCCTGAGAAACGTAGACCTATGGGTGTGATGATCGGGTGTCCACATACATTCGGCCATAAACTGCATCTAAGGCCACTAGCTCATTGTGTATTCTGTAAAATGCTATTTTTTATGTGAAGAATCAAGGAAATGATTTTGATAGGAGTTCTATTCTAGTTCTATTATAATTAATTAAAAGCAGACACATTATCAGTAGCCTTTAGGGTATTGTTCCTCCCACATGTCTGAATTGTAGAGATAAAAGAACAGCTGCTGTCTGAACGCAGTGGCTGTATAAACTGGACCTAAACTACTAACGGCTGTGAACTGCGCAAACAAAACAAACATTTAAAGAAAACAATTCATTATCTCTCCTTCGGGTAATTTAATTAAAAGGGGGTGGAATGGCTTTCTATTTTGTCTGTTGGGCACATTTGTTTCCATAGACGCTTCATTTGTTTGTGTAAATACACATCTGTAAAACATACCTCATAATTAGTGCCTCCATGAGGAAATCCATCTCATCTTGCTCGGAGCAGATTTCTGGAAGAGTCTATCACACAGGTGTGGAAAGAAAGACAAAATCTATTTAGAGCTATAAAACTCAGACCCAAATCTGAACATGCCACCAGTGATACTGACCTTGATAGCAACCTGCATGGCAGTGTTGTCTCCGTTCATACCCAGAACCTGACCTTCATACACTTCCCCAAAAGCACCATGTCCTAAAGCCCTGCAAACAAAACGTTCTCTACTTTAATGTTTTTGAACAGACAATACTAAAAAAATGACTCAAAAAAAAAAACTCAGTACGACTTTATTTTATGCAGTAGCTGCATTGCATTTTGGGACTTGGTGCCTGATATTCGGCAAAATATGTTTACATCAAAATATTTGTAGTGTGTTTTATATTTAAATACTGTTTTTGGCTGTTACTATGTTTTTTTCTTTCCTGTTTAGTAAGCTCAAAAGCTATTCATAAAAGAGCTCAAACATCAGTGTTAGTTAAAATATTAATAGAGTAAGAAGCATTTTCCAGTGATGTTTCAGATCATATTGATGGAAAATCCACTGTAGAAATAGTGAAGATCGCATGCGTTCAAGGGCAGACTATTCCTTTAAAGGTTCTATAAAAAAAACATAAATTTTTTTTTACACGTTTACAAGAAAAACCCTCTTAGAAATCTAGAGTTGTGTGATGTAATTGTAATATTATGCATGCTAGCCTACTATTTGAATATACAGATTACTCTGGATATGATTTTAACCAATTAGTCCATATAGCAAGAGCACCTGAGGAGGGTGATGTTCTTGCGTGGAACCTCCTTTAGCTCACACAGTGAGGCGGCTTTGCCAGCAAAGCAATAGTTTGGGTTGTAGTCTGTCATTATGATGGAGGAGCGAATCTTGCTCAGCTTATGCTCGGGGCTCTGTAAACAAAGCCGGACTGCATGGAGTTGGTTCTTCTTGCGGTAGTACACTGCAGGACACAGAGCACAAAGATGACAAAACAAGAAATGAACATAACAGAAGACCCACATTACACACTGTTTTCAGCTCAATCTTGTTCGAAAGACATTTTTTGAAAGGATTGTGGACGTTCTGGGGATATTTTAGTTAAGGAGAGCTTTGAAATTCACTTACATTCTTCCTTAAATAATACTCAAATGCTCCCAAAACCATTTTTAAAGAGTAAACTGTATCTGGTTTGGTGAGGCACTTGCCCTCTGCACTGCCAGATGAGCAGAAAACACTCACCCTTAGGAATGGGCGTCCTCATCCCCACTGCAGGTTGGTAGTCTGCCTGTGGGGGGCACTGCGTGGAGGTGAGGGGTTCCCTTTGCTGTCGGGCGTGAAGCGAAGCCGGCAGGTTGTTGACCCAGGGAAGTAAGTGGGACAAGAGAGGGGAAGGGATAGGGTGTTGCCCAAGCACAGACTACCAACCTGCATTAGGGAGAGCTCATGGGAAAAGACAAGCGTTAACCACCAATAGAGTCAGGAGCAATCACCAGTTGATATGCGTATTAAGATTCCTAGTCTAGCAGTAGCAAATCAAAGAGATTGGACTTCTGGATTATCCCTAAAAACTAGTTGAATTTTTGTCCAAGCAAGTTATTTACTTATGTGCAGAAAAATAAAAATTAAAAAAAGGTTTCTTAAAAATAAATGCTCTATAACAATCCTGAATATTTATTTATGAACTAACAGTGATATGAAGTGTATTACACTGAAGTGTATCACACTGAAGTGTATCACACTGAAGTGTATCACACTTCATAACATTATATATCCAGTATGAGTAAAAAGCTTGGATCCATATGGTTATATGTTGAAATTGGTTTCTAAGGCATAGATAATTTGTGAAAATAACGCTGTGGCAGCAAGGGGGAGGTCAACCGTGAGCTGTAGGATGAGGAACTAGTCACAGAGAGACAGTGCTAAGGAGTGAGTGTCCACACTTCTGTGTGATTAACTGGTTGCTATATATATCCTGTGAATCTTGCAGTGAACAACTCAATGCCGGAAAGAGAGAGAGAGAGACTGTGCATCTGAGCAAAATGAATAAGTGACACTGTGCAGCTGGACACAGGGTTTTCTTTCATTTCATTTTCTTTCTTTTTTTATTTTTTAGAACACCTGCACTAAAACATACTAAAGGAAAAAAGGCACAAAAAAGATAACTCTCTTTATTATACTGCATACCTCCTTCATCCACAATTCTGTCATACCTATCAGGGTATCACTAATGCCTTTGTACTATTGTGCTGTATTTATTTCCAAAAGAACAAATGAATAAAACTAAGCCAAGTGCTCAGCATATCTGGAAACTTATTCATGACTGTTGGAAAAGCAATGTAGCATGCTACCTTATAAAGCCACTTGAGAGAATTCCAAGAGCGTGCAAAGTTGTCATTAATTATTAAATATAAAACCTTTTCCATTTATTTTATGCACTGCATACCAGATGAAGCACTGCATGAATCTTATTATTGCTTTGATATCATTTTTAAAACGGGTAAAACTGTTTTTTTTTCTTTCTAAAATTACAAACTAGTCTGTAACAGTTTCTTCTTTTTAATACAGGTGTTTAAATTAGTCTTTCAAAGACTTAATTCCAAACAAGCAAGACTACACCTGAATGTTGTATCAGGGTTTTTTTTTTTTTTGTAAATAAAGCATTATGAAGCTGAGTTTGTGACCAATTTCAATGTTTCCAGGAATAAGAATAGGTGAAAAAGCATAAAATTCATCATAATCATGTCAGAAGCTGGCAGGTCTGATTAGTTTGATTTATTGTTTGAAATAAATTGGTGCCAGTGTTTTTTTTTTTTTTTTTTTTATCTTTCAGACTTTGGAAAATCTGGTTCTCTTTTAGTCAGCAAGAAAGCAAAAGTAATGCATGCATGGACTGAGATTTTGGTCTTAATCATTACATTAGATGAAGGGTCAAATAACAACACTTCATGCCTGTTTATTTATATAATGCTCACATTAATGCTTACATCACATTTTTATAAACAGCACAGAGATATACATGAAACCACCCTGGGCTAGAAATTATACTTAAAAAGCCCAAGGGTTTTAGGTATTAATCAGCAGCAATAATAATGAATAATTAGCAGCAATAATAGTTGCACGCTATAAACTAATGTAGCCTCACATGCACATGCACACATTAGTTTTATAAAAAATAATGAATTGGTTAATAACAGTCTCATTATTGACTCCCTACTGTTCTCAATGCTTTGAGCAGTAGGGTTCAATATGGCTGTCATGTCACTTCTGGTTTAAGGACTCCATCTGCCACATGATCTCCCTTGACTTTTGTTATACTAATTACATCCCGGTTCGTCTGTGTTTCGCTGTCAGGCTTTTGTTGCATTTCGCCTCAGCTGCCCCATATATCCTGTATACCACATGTTCTCTGTCTTGTGCTATCTCTTATCTCTTAATAATCATTGCTAATAAACAATTAAAAAGAAGGCGCTGCCAATAACTGGATATGCGGTTGGCTAATAAAAGCCATTTCTAATTATTGAAGTTTGATATTACTTTTTTCTCTAAAAAAAAAATATATATATATATAAAGGCCACATTTTTTGGGGAAATTCTTTGAACTAACATTATTAACAAACCATGAACTTCAGCATCAATGTATCATGAGTAACATTAGTTAAATATTTTGCATTATTGACTTCTGTTAGCTCAGTCAATGCCTAAAAATATACTACAGTATATTGGCAAAAGTATTGGGTCACCTGGTGTCTCCTGTAAGTGATGAGCATTGCATTCCACATTTAGTCCCAATTTGTTCATATAATTCCCTTTACTATTCTGGGAAGATGTTCCACAGATTTTGGAGTCTGTTAATGAATATTTGTGTTCATCAGCCACAAGGGTATTATGAAAGTCAGCTACTGATGTAGGTGATGAGTCCTGGGGTACAGTCAGCGTTCCAATTCATCCCAAAGGTGTTCAGTAGGGATGAGATCAGAACTTTGTAGCAGGCCACTCAAAATCTTCCTCTCCAAAGCATATAAACCAGATCTTCAAGGAGCTCACTTTGTGCGCAGGGGCATTGGCATGATGGAACAGGTTTTGGGTTTCCAAGTTCAAGTGAATGCAAAATTGTATTATAGCGCATCTAAAGACGTCCTGTACACTTGTGTGCCTCTAGTAGAGGAACCACATATAGCAGGAAAGGTCAGGTGACCCAATACTTTTGGCAATATAGTATAAGTTATTATATAGTTATAAAAATATATGCCATTTATCAACTACAAACATTCATTAAGATATTTGTATATAAAAATACTTGGTTAAAGATACAGATGTACAGGTTAATACAGATGTTTACAATTTGTTTATTTATTAAAATAAACCAAATGAATATAGATTTTACTCTCCTTGATATTATTAGAGTTTATTTCCACGGTTTGCTCATTTAGCAAAGCATTTAGCGATCATACTTAACTATTTTATTGTTACAAGTGTTTTATATCCACTATGCATGGACCATTACTGCTCACTTAAATTTTACAATGCACCTAAAAGCTCATTTGGAAAACTCTCTATGAAATTTGGTCGACTTTCTAATAGCTGTTTGCACATGGTCTATTGTGCTGCTATGCACTTATATGGTTTCTAAAGCATTTTTGTCTAATATTTAAAGGTTCCCAAAGATCAGTTTATTCTGAATCTATTTCATTGTCTGAGTTCATTTTGATCTCCATTTTTATAATATAATCCAGCATGTAACGTTGAACAATGTGGCCTAACCTATTATTATAGGTTGAATACAGCATGTCATTATTTCCTTCCATTTTTTCCCCTGTTTGTGTATTTTCATTACCATGTAACCACACACTCCAACTCTAGCAATCCTAAAGTTGATAAAAAATAAAAATTTAAATATATTGTCTTATAACTTGTTCCTGTTTAGGACTCATTTCACAACCGGTGTTGTTCTGCACCAGTACGGTCAAAGAAAGCAAGAGGGGTAGGAACAGTCAGAGGCGGTGGAATGTGGAAGGGACGGAGTTGAGGCACAACTGGAAGAGTCTCTTACTGAGAGTGAGGCAAGCACAGGTCAACACGACACCCGTCACCACAGCGGACGCCACCACCGCCAATACCAGAGACAAGGACGGGTGTCCAGTGACCATGGAACCCTGTGTCTCTGCTGAAATAGAGCAAGAAAAGTGAGAAAGTTGATAGTAGATCATCCATACTTAAGAACAAACAATTTAATGTTTGGGAAATATTTTGACATATTTATAATCTAGAGTAAAAGAGATACACAGCAGATATTGTCTATACAAATGAATGGGATAATGACATATGTCAGTTTCAGACAATGAATAAACTTAACATGCTATATTACTTGTATACGGCACATAAAATGACTGAGTTATATCACATCACAATATGTAGTGACAAATTATGAATTATATACATTTAAACCATAAAGTATGAAGATGCGATACATTTTCTCTAAACGTATGGTTCTGGCATTATCACCGTAATTACTCTAAATGAGTGATATGAATTTCTATAATGTGCTATCGTTTCTATAATAACCTTTACTTTATATTGATTTATATGCTGCAAGTCAACCTTTATTTAATATTTATGGAATTCTAAGGTCCCATTCCACAACATTAAAATTACAGCAGTGTTAGAGAACTAAACACTTCAGGACATGCTGTTATAGAAAGATTATACATGTTGTGGTTGTAATGACATCACACCACCCCATTGTAGATTACTGTCCTATAATAACATCTTGTCATATTTTATTTATTACATAAATGTATCTAATATGAAATATAAAAATGGCATTGCTTTCGGTTAAAAATCGTCTGTCTGCTTACCTATACAGCTAACATTGTCTGGAGCAAGATTCTCATCGTTGTGACATAGGCAGATAATGAACCTGATATCTTTATCACGTTTGCAGCTCTGAGACTGGCAGTGGCTGCAATTCAGGTGCACTTCAATTACAGCTTCTCCATGACTCTCCATAACTGATGACAGAACAGGGACACAGAATGTTACCTTAAACTGGTGAAAAAAAAAAAAATTTTATATTTAACCTGTTATTTGTGACTTTTCTTTTATATTCCATTGAAATTCAGCATGGCAGATGTGTCACATCATAAGGCACAAGTAATACATTCATTACAGTTTAGCAGATATCAGAAGATCCAACTCAACGACATCTTACAGAACAAATGATCTGAAACTTGGTGGATGTGAAGGATGATTTTATACTAGTCCAATTTTTTGTAAAAAAAACCAACCAAACAAACAAACAAATGAAAAATAAAAGCCTAGAAAACCTGTCTTATCCGATCCACTGCTCCTCCCTCTTACATGGGGCAGTGTGATATGTGTTCTAGTGGATGTTTAATATCACTAGTTATAGTTAGAGTATAAAAAATGTTGTAACACAGTTCAAAAAATGAGAAGTAACATTTTTAAAAGCCTGTTAACAGTACACTTCCATAAGTAAGAACAGCAAGCCAATAGACTTAAAAAATGCAGTCTTACCAGGTTAATCCCAGAACTCAAACAAAGAGTAATCATTTAGCTTAAATACTCCTCTACAACAATAAACACGTCCAATATTTTAATCACTTTAACAATGGGTGATTCAAACACAAGGTGCCACCTAAGTTTTTAAATATATTGGAAATAAAAGCCGGAAACCTAATGTCATCTCATATTTATCTTTTGGTCTCAAACTTAAATTGTCTTTTAACATATTACAAAACTCAAAGAATTGTTCTTGTTGTTCCAATACTTTTAATAGGAAGGTCTACACTGTGAGACTCTGCCACACACACCCATATCGATAAACCACCACTGTATAATATACATAGTGTGTACACATTTATAATTGTTACATTCAGACCAACACATGTGTAAACACATTAAGCATTCTAAATGATCATGATATAACAATAGACTTGAACCGATCAAGGTATGCATGCACAGCATTCTTAATGAAGGAGCCGTAAGCTGCATTTCTATGTTCAGATTGACCATGAAATGGACACAAGCAGTAAAAGTGAACAAATATCTGTCCAAATGAGATGAATGAGAATGTGAAGGCGTGGTGGAGGAGAAGCAGCTGGGATTAGTGCTATAAGAAGGTAGGAGATGATAAGAGATGACATGAAGGAGTAGGATGAAGAGGAAGGGAGGAAAAAAAGCTTGAGAGAGCGAGAGAAAGTGTGAGTATTGGTGTGAAAGGAGGTGATAGTGAGAGTGTGTGTGTGAAATTAAAGAGCTGCTCAGATGGTAGATGTAGGTCAGCAGGAAAGATGTAGTGTTGAATAATATCTCTCCTGATGGAAAAAAATAGCATGATATTTATCTATCCCATGCCATACAACTTAGGTCCATGTTTCTAAAAAACTTTCCATAATTTCGCTTTTTTGATGCTTATTTCTGAGTTAATGTCAAAAATTGGGAATGTTGGAATGTTGTCAGTGCATGGGATCCTTCCGATCTTTCTCAAAATATACATTTATATTTTAATAGATACAGAATATATCCTGTCCCAATGACTAATTATGTGTGTATGGGTGAGTGTGTGTACCAAGCACCTGCGAGAGGCTGCAGAAACAGCTCTGCTGAAGGATGGACAAAAGAAATGCCATCCTGTCCATCTGCTGTGAGGTCATCAGCCTGGGACACATCACCACCTTTACAGAAGTGTGAAGCATGAAAGCACTTTGAGAACGAGACCAATTTAACATAAACATGTACTTCAAAGCTTATCTTTGATAGGCAGACAGACGTGTGGGACGCGTCGGCATGTACTGATGAGTCATATAATGGCTGATGGCATAAAACAAAAAAGACCATCATATTCTTAGTTGGCTTCAAACTAAAAAAACATACAAATTCTATTTGCAAAAAAAAAAAAAAAAAAAAAATATGTTATGTACTCATCCAGCTGAATAGCATATCTCTATTCTATATCAGTATTCAGGTTGTGTACATTGTGTGCCTTTTTTTTTATTCTATTTTCAAATAAAAAACAATTCATAATTCAGTATTGAAAAAACCTTCTTATTGTTTCTGAGAACAAACACAAAAAATCCAGAAAATTACATTGATTAATTTTGCCTACTTATTTAATTACACAAATCTTAAAATACCAAATATGACTAACGCCCTAAATTGGGCAATATTTCCAATGTAAAAAAAAAAAAAAAACCCTGACTTTAAAGTAAAAGTTAATTTCACTTCGCATCTTGTATTAGGACGACTTTCACTCTGGAGCCTTTTGCACAAATGATAAATAATATGATACAAACTAGATCAACATATTCAAAGATCACAAACAATAGTAGAACATGTTGGGGGGCAAAGTGGCACGTGGTGGGGTTGTTCTGCAATTTGTGCATGCCACAAAATGATAAGAAGAAAACATGTGTCCAACTCTTATTTATTTTATGTTGCCTTTGAAAAGCATATAGTGATCCATAATTAACCTCTTGTACCAAAAGCAAAATGTTTGATGAAGCCACTGATGGATTTTTCACTGATTGTTGACCTGTTATTTTACATCTAGGCTTTTCAAAAGCTAAATAACTCAAAATCAAATAGTTAGATGTCACAAAACTATCAATGAGTCATATTTGAAATTATTTTATATAGTTAGTTATATATAGATTTAAATATTTTTTAAACATAGTTATTTTATCATTTGTTTTCCATTTTCAAAAAAAGTAAAATGACAGCAACTTTTTAAATTGTGCTTATATTTTCTCGAATATAATCACCACTGTATTTGTTTAATTTGTGTTTTAATACTGCAAGTTACAAATGGTTTCCTGAGTTCAAGCCACTGATACATTCCTTGTATTCTCACTGCTGATTCTTTCTGGAATCAGAGCTTTCATTTAATCAGAACTACATTAAACAATTATCTTCATTACTAAACTTGCATTTCCTCATTAGACCTACGCTTTTTTTTTATCAGCTCTCTGGATGACCTTTTCCTAACACTTTCAAGCACAATGTGTTTTAAACCATAATTTCTGCTTCATGAATAGTATTTCGTGCAAAATGTTATGTTTGCTACACCTTTAAAAGGCAAAAGATGTCTTTTAGAGACCAGAATATTGCATAAACAATATTTTTGTGCATGCTGTATATTTATAATGTAAAGGTCTTATCACAGAAAGTTACATATGTAAACACAAAATTTCTCCGGGGGCAAATCAGCTTGTTTGATGGTAAATGTGTGTCTAAATCAATACACTAACCTCTGTATCCTCCACCTCCTCCTCCAGCAGTACAGGATCCTCCTCCTCCTCCAAACCCTCCGAAGATTGCCCAGCCGAGTTTAGACAGGGCCTGAGGGCAGGGTGAGCCGCCTTCAGACCCTTCAAAAAGAGATTTTCCTGCCCACAGTTGAGTAGTGGAGTCTTTCCAACCACCTCCCCCTCCTTTATAAAGACACACACACACACACACACACACACACACACACACACACACACACACACA
>JAAIIK010000030.1:3114143-3137355 GCA_014706435.1 Silurus glanis
GTGTGTGTGTGTGTGTGTGTGTGTGTGTGTGTGTGTGGCACAGATGGCAATAAAAACACTAGTGAATTCTCTATACTTAATTTTACTTTTTTTCTAAGCCTCTGAAATGTATTTATCAAAATTCTGTAAATTAAATAAAAATACAATAAAATTAGCTGTAGACTTAGTATATACCAGGTAGTTCAGAAGAGTTTAAAGTCCTCTTTTTTCTCAGTAACATTTCACAGGCACAAGAGTAGTAACCTGGACTAATAGTCAATGCTGAAGCCCTCAACGGCCAGGAGGTCAAAAGAGTGTAATTGGCCTTGTTTGCTGAGAAAAACAAGCATCTCTCTCTCTCTCTCTCTCTCTCTCTCTCTCTCTCTCTCTCTCTCTCTCTCTCTCTGCCATGTCTACTTGGCAACACTAGCCAACCTGCTGTACATGGAAGAGGGAATTGTTTAGCAGATAGAAATGGCCAACGACAAAATGAATAAATGGCAGAAAATAATCTAATTAAATAACTAAATTCAAAAAACATTTATCTTCAGTGATGGAATTTTCTAAAATGGTCACATTTCTGAAGCACTATTGTGCCTCAGAAATTAGATTACTATATGTATTTGTTTCTCTCTGCATTAGTGCTATACTAACCTGACTAAAACACAGGTAAAATAAAAAATGTACATTATTTTATAGATATAGGTTAAAGCTGGCTATGCATTCCATTTATCTGTATGCACATCTTATATACAGTATTTGGATTTCCAGAATTTGCATTCTTTCAGGTTCAGGTTTTTGTTCGAGGTTAAAGGAGAGAAGAACTATCTAGTCGATGGAAATGGCCAATGAAAAAAATAAGTAAGTGGAAAATAAAATATATTTAACTGAATAAATCAATTCAAGAACCATACATAACTTCAATGTTGGACTTTTACTAAAATAAATCCCACTATTGTGTTCACAGTACATACATATATATATATATATATATATATATATATATATATATATATATATATAATTTCATCTGTATACTATTGTTTATAGTACATATATATTCATATTCATCTGTAATTATTTTCATAGTACATATATATTAATCTGTATACTACATTATAGTACATATACATCTTTAAATTACTGTTTATAGTCTATATTATCATTCTATTTAACTATGTAAATCATGTAAAAACTGTATATCCTGCACTTGCTGTTATTGCACTCTGGTTAGACTCAAACTGCATTTCGTTGCCTTGTACTTGTACATGTGTAATGACAATAAAGTTGAATCTAATCTAATCTAATCTAAACTATTCCACTTTTACTAAATATACATATGTATATATACTATATACATTTACTATATAAACACAATTGCTAAGGCATATGAAGCAAACTAAATTCAGAAGTTAATATCAATTTTCATTTGCACTGCATACGTGCAAGTGTCTGAATGCATGGGGTCAAAATACTACCTATTATCTGGAAAGTACAAGTGCAGGTGGATGCAAACGGAGTTAAACAGTTTAATAGCCAGGCAGGGAAATCCAAATCGGCATTTAAAGAAGCACTATCCAAAAACAAGCGGAAAGCGAGCGATTTGCAGAGTAAACATGGGCAAGGCAATATAAAAAAAATTAAACAGCAAAATTGGTTCAACAAGAAAGTAGCAATACGAAAGATCAAAGGTTCGGTAAATGTCAGCAACCCCAAATGTGTGTGACCATAGTATTTTGCATCATGTGTCTGATCATGTGTGTTTCTAATTAGGCACAATTCAATTCTGTTCAATCGTTGTGTGGGAGAGTGAGAGAGGAAATTGTAAAAGTGTTCATTTTATCCATGTTTGTAGGCAGAGACTGCATGGAACTGGCACGTCTACCTAGCTGAGAGCTAACACCTACAACTTTTTTTTGATCCAGACATTTTTACTTCTTATACATTTGCTTATAACTGAATACTCTGACAATGCAAGCAAAGCATTTTAGGATGCATAATTCATCAATCTATTATATCCTACATTTTTAATATGGCTAATGTATGTGGCACCAAGCTTGCTAGTAACTCAGCAGACCCTCTCAAAGTGTCCCATCACTCCACTCCATACCCTTTAAGTATGCTTTCTCTTTAAAATGCAAACTGCCCAAGGTGATCTTACATATCTTATAAAGATTAATCACGCATAGCCCATAAACTACCAAATAAATTTCAATAAAATACAAAGTTGTTGCTTTTAGGACTTTTTGGGGAAGCAGTTACAGTGGGAAAGTTAGATCTTACATATTAAACTAAAACCATTTGTTCTGGTCAGAAAATGTACTATCATATAAAATCTTTTTTTGTTGATATAGCAACAGAAATCCAATGAAATAGAACAAAAAATATTACAATAACTTGGTTGCATAAAATGTCTGGTCCTTTGAGGTTGGCAGAAGTTTATTAGTTGAATGTGTAACAAATGGTATATAATCTGTAAGATTAATCATCCATACCCTTATTAAAAAAAAGTAGTTTCCTTTCAGGAACTCGAGCTGCATAAACAACGATTTGGGAACGCTTCCATGTTGTCCACCCTCTGAATCACGTGTGTAATCAGTCCAATGGAATGCGTGGCGTCAAAGGCGGGGTGACGTCATGACCAGGAAGTTATAAAAAGCACATGAAGTGAAGCCCGCGCAAGCTTCTGTTTGTTCAGGAAGTGCTCTGTGTGTTTGTTTTTCAAGGGTAAGTGGTAATGTCCAAAAAATTATAGGAAAAATTTAAGCAAGCACTTTTGCCAGCTGTGTGTTCCTCCTTGCCCATGATATATTACCAGGGGGAATCGCATAGCCTGTGTGTTTCTTGCTTGGGAGCAGAGCATGCTCGAGAGAGCCGACTATGTAGATTGCGCTCGCATGTCAATGCAAATGCTTCCACTCCCAATGGGCATTTGGAATTCACTGCCCGGTTGTCCCAGTGCTAGAATTCCTTCAGGAACAGTTCACAAAAGGGTTGGCTCCTTCCACCCTAAAAACCCTCTATGTGTCTGCCATTTTGGCTTATCATGCCCCCACTCGTGGTGCAGTTGCTGGGTAGAAACCTGTTAGTGACGCATTTTCTACGTAGTGTCCAAAGGCTGAGGCCTCCGGCACAACCTTGAGTGCCTGCGTGGGACTTGGCCGTCATTTTAGAGGCCCTATCAGAGCCTCCCTTCAAGCCATTTGCCGAGGTGCCTTGGAGGTTTCTCACAGTCAAGACTGTGTTTCTCCTGGTCATTTCCTCTCCTAAGAGAGTGGGGGATCTTTAGGCCCTCTCTGTGGCCCCCTTGTTCCTGGAGTTTACTCCACGCATTGCCAGTGCCTTTCTTTCCCCTAGATCAGGGTATGTTACCAAGGTACACTTGGTCGTCCCACGTCCTGTTATGCTCCAGGCATTCTTTCATCCTCCTTTCCAGGACCCAGACCAGTAAAAGCTTAACCAACTGTGTCACTGGAAAATACATCCACAGAAGGAGTCTGTGGAGAAAGTAGGAGCAGCTGTTCGTCTGCTATGGCCCTTCGAGGAGAGGTCTCCCTGCAAACAAGCTGACGCTCAGCAGATGAATTGTGGGTGCTATTTCATCCTCCTACGAGTACTCTGGTCACCCCGCTCCTTTCGGTGTCAGAGCTTACTCGAACCGGAGTGTGGTAGCCTCTAAAGTTTGATCCTCTGGAGTTTCTCTCCAAGACATTTGTAACACTGCAGGCTGGTCCACCCTGCTGACCTATGTCAGGTTTTATAGCCTCGACCCCAGTGCCACTCCTGGCCCCTCTGTCCTTCGACCTAGCTCTGCTCTTTCACACCTGGAGATGATCTTCTGCTTCTGCAACCTCTAACGCATTGCTGGCAGCACTAATGCGTCTTTTGTTTGAAGCAAGCTGAGATGAGGACTCATCTTCTTTGATCGACCCTTGCAAGACCTGTTCCTAGTGGAACCCATCTTGGGAAACCTCTGTGTGACAGCAAGCGGAGCACAGTAAGCCGCGAAAGCGGACATGTAACCTTTCAGGGTAGAAGAAGACAACCTGAGGCGACCTGCTCCTGAAGGAACTCCAGTACTCAACCAACCGAGCAATTAACTGGGTCCAATTAGTTGTGCTTGCACCATACAGAGAACGGTGCCATTTAGCGGCATATGAGCTCCTCGTGGAGGGAGCGCTGAATAGGAGGATGGTCTCCACTACTTTGGGTAGAGAGACCAGTGGTTAAGAACTGTGCTCCCTCATGGGCCATAGCTACAGCCATAGCCTCCATAACTCAGAGCTGGGGCTGCGCCTGCCAAGCAGGCCCCTGTGAGCGAAAACGGAGGTAGCACTGGAATGGTGCCGACTGTTTCTTAGACTCCTGAAACTTGTCGACGACCGCACCCACAGCGTCGCTGAACAAGCCTGAAGGGGCAATTGGGGCGTTCAGCAGGAAGGCCCTGTCCCTGCCCTGTCTGACAGGGTGAGCCACAGATGCTTTTCTGTGGCTACTAGGGCTGACATAGAGTGACCAATGGTCTCTTTGGTAGTTTTAAGAGCTCCCCCCCTCATTCAACTACCGCAGCAGGTCAGCATGGTATGCCTGCAACACAGCCATGGTGTGGAGGCAGCTGGCAGCCTGACCTGTTGCTGCGTAAACCGGGGCCTTAAAGGACGATGCTGCACCCGGGGAGAGATAACCAGCTAGCATCTCTTCAACCCGGGTCATCGCCCCGTAACTGCTCTCTTTCAACCCCACTACATCATCGTAGAGGGAGATGTAAAGGGTGAAATGTGTGCAAAATATAGGTTGCTCCATGATCTGGACAACTCAGTGTGCAGATCGGGGAAAAAGGGCAGACCGCTGCGTGGAGGTAGTGCAGAGGGGTGCAGAAAGCGTTTGTCTAGCTTACTAGGCCGGCATAGCTTCTGCTTTTCTTCTGGCCAGTGTGCTCGCTAGTCTCCAAGCCCTCCCCCTCCTCGGAAAAAAAAGAGGTGGAGCACAGCGCTCCCTCTACTGGGGAAAAAAACCACCAAACGGCGTACTTTCAAACGCAAAGAGAGGGCACTGGATCCTCTTTGGGGCCAGAGCCGTGAGGGAGAGTGCCCTCCTCGAAAAGCGCTCTCATGGACATGTAGCTGCAATGCAAACAGTTGACCCCCTCGAGAGCCCACTGAGCATGCTCCTCCATGCTCCTCCTCTCCCAAGCAAGCTACACACACACACAGAGCGCTTCCTGAACAAAGAGAAGCTAGAGTCGGCTCCACCGCATGCGCGTTTTATAGCTTCCTGGTTTGACGTCATCCCGTCTGTGACATCGCGCCTCTCTTTTGGACACATGTGATTCAGAGCGTGGACAACGCGGAAGCATTCCTAAAGCGTTGTTGACGCAACTCGAGTTCCTGAAAGGGAAACTTGTGTTTACATACGAAAAGTAATTTTATAGATTAATTTTCTGGATGATGCTGATCCACAAAATAATAATAAGAACGATAATAATAATGATGAGAATAATTATTATCATCATTATTTTTATCGTTCTTATTATCATCATTATTATTATCGTTGTTATATTAATAATAACGATAATAACAATAATGCTGTGAGTACAGTAATGTGGTTTTTCCAAAAGGAGTAAAGAGACTTCCCAGGTCGTCACACACATGATTTACTACTTTGCTCCTTCTCATATATGGATACAGATCAAGAGCAGCTAGTTTGACATTTTCAATGGTACAAATGCATAGGCTATGGTATAGTCTAACCTTTCACATTGATTTGCTACACGCCAGGGTACAGAACAGATGTTACGCAATCAAATGTTGTCCAAAGTCTACACTGACCTTTGAAAGCTTTCAAAAGCACTGTCCAACTCACCACAAATGAGTCCTTCATCCTCGCCTAGAGGACAATCACTGTGAAAATCACACACTTTGCTTTTATCTATACAGCCACCCAAATCACAACGAACAGCTGAGTTCTCATCACAGTCTGGCACACTCTCCTCCAAAACTGTGCTTTCTAAGGAGATGCAGAGGGAGATACAGAAGAGATTTATCAATGAAAAAATTTGCATGAATTAAAATGCATGAATATTAATAACATTTGTGTAATCATGCCAGTACATTTAGAGGAATGTAACCAATATTTCCTTAGTTTTAGATGATCAGAAGCTTAAGTGTATACTTATCTTAGCTACCAACCAAATGCCAAAGCAAATGCAAAAACTGTAGCTGCAGTGTAATAACTAATTTCACATTTTATTTAACAGATCATAAAACACTCACCCTTGTTACAGTCCATCAGCTCCAATGAATCAATGGCCAATAGTCCAAGATCTTGACCACTACAAGAAGTGTACTGCACTATTATGTGGAAGGGCTGGTCAATTTTCCCTATTGATACCCACAATACCTCCCAAGACGCCCTGGGCCAAAATCAAAACAAAACAAAACAATGTTTACATAAATACAAATGTGCTTATACCTTTGAGATATTTTTATTTCACCCAATGAAATGTTACTTTCAAACAAAATGATTTCTTTGTATTGTATCAAGAAATTAAATTTAATTTTAACATAATCAGTAACATCAGTACTGTAATTTGCAAACCTGTGGATCATTAGAAACTGTTCTTGAAAACCGTCCAGATCATTTCATACCATTTAGAGTCTCAGACAACATGTGATTTCACTACAACATCTTTCGAATATCCTGTTGAATTTGTATGTAAGTGAATGTAAATAATTGCATTATATAATGTTTTAGCTGCATTAAATGTTGCAAAAGGCCTTGTTTTCTTGGTCCATCATCCATGATCAGGATCTTTACCAGTTTTATACACAATGATTTTCCAACACTGAATAAGCCAGACCAAGACCTGCTCCCATTTGTAAAGATTTGACTATTTATAAAAATTTACCTTTAGTATTACTTTACCTTTTTAAGTTTTTTTTTTTTTTCCTGTATTGTAACACAACATAACCTTTCCCATTATGTTTGACTTCAGTGTGTACATCAACTAAATCTGATTTGTGTGATGGAGAACTGAATACTCTCAGGCACTGGGCCATACAAACCCCAAGTGATGTCTCTAATCCTAACCAGACAGTGTGTGTATAAGAGTATTGGCTCCATTATGATCGTCCTGCCTTTTTTCCATATTGCATTGCATCACAGCCCATTTCAAGCCATCTGTCTAATCCAATTACAAAGACATATTGTGATCTACTTTTAGAAACAAAATGCATTCATTCATCTTAGACTAGCTTCAGCTAACCTAGCGAAATCAATACTGAGCACTTTTCCATAACAAGAATTCAGATGACATTTTGTTTAATATATTTGCAGAACAGTGGTTACATGTGACACTACTAATATGCAAAGCATGTCGGTGTTCTGTTCATTTGTGCAAATAGTTCTCTCATACTGCAATCCCTTTGTAAAAGTCTAAAAATCAAATCAGCAACAGTAATGAAAAGCCAGTGACAGATCAGGAGCTAGTGGGCCGGTGGCCAGAGCAAAGCAAAATTTTATGCCAGATTTCCCAATCTGCAAATGCTATAGTTAAACACACTACATCTACTGTATCAGCATGAGCTGATTTCCTGATTCAGTTTAAAACTGACTGTCAGATTTACAGTGTTCAAAAAGCTAGTATGCACCATTTGTTTGTTTGAACCACACTTTTCCCTAAAAACAAAAAAACAATATATCAAGCAACTGAAACATTGGGTGTGCATTTAAAATTAATGTAATATCATAAAAAGGAATACACATAAGGCCATAACAGATTATCACATTATTAATCGACCAAACAATAAAGCTACCCACTTCATATTGTATAGGTCTCAATTTTGCAGCCAAAACAATGCTGACCCACCAAGGCATGGACTCAACTAGAGTAATGATGTTCTGTCGTATCTGGCACTAAAATGTTAGCAGCAGGTCCTTTAAATTCTGTAAATTGTGAGGTGGATCAGATTTATTGGTTCAGCAGATCCTACAGATGCTCGATCGGATTGAGATCTGGCAAAGTTTGACAACATTTGAAATCTTTGTCATGTTCCTCAAACCATTCCTGAACAATTTTTCCAAAAGGCCACTGTCATTTGGAAATAGTGTGGCCATGATGGAGTACGTATTTGGCCAGCAAGTGTTTAGGTAGGTGGTACATGTCAAAGTACAAAGTACTCCCCCACCCCCACAGTATTGAATCTCATGAAAAACAATCAGTTGTCAGGTGGACTTTACTTTAGCCACTTTTGGTATGCACTAAATACTGGAAATAGCCATGTTTTCTAGCCATTAAAGTTCAGCCCTTGTCAAAGTTAATCCTGCTTCCAACACACCAACTCTGAGAACTGACTGCCCACTTTCTGCCCAATAAATCCCAACCCTTGACAGATGAAACTGCAACAAGATACCTGTTTGTGGTTTTAAAAGTAACACTGGCTGGTGTTATTAAAGACTTAGACAGAAAACAAATAAGATAACCACAAAATAAGAGGAAAAAAACCTCACCTCCACTGACATGCTCAGAAAATAACCAACATGACTACTGAACATTTACAGTAAGTAACACAGGGACAGGATAACTATGATGTTATGATTTTTAATCCCACTTTTATATCTGGTTATTCTCTAGGTTTCTTTTCCTTATGCTGTACCATTTTAGAATGTTTATCTGTGTGTTTTTTCCTGTTGCCTCTGGCTTGGTCAGTAGGGACCCAGATCAATATATCGATGAATGTAAAGCTGCTTTATTACTGTTGTTAAAACTGCTAATAAAAATAAATGAAACTGAATGACAGCATTTCTTTTGTTGTGTATCCCAACAGCAATATACTGTAAGGTCAAGTTATTCTAGAAGCCACCATCAAAAAACCATAAGATCTTTCTCTAACCTAGTGTCGGCTTTTTCCCTGCTGACAGGGGTAAGTGAGTTGATGACAGCAGAATCTGTGAGTCTAATGGAGACAGACAAGTTTCCTGTTCTTGGTTCTGGCTGGAAGCAAGCCAAATGAAGACGACACCTTGGGCCACTGCTTAGAACTACAGGACTTGCAATGTGAAATGTGCAAATCCCATAAGCCCACAGGGCAGAGCCAGGCCTCAGAACCAGGAAGTGGCCTTTGGGAAAGAAAGGAGAAGTGTAGTTTCTTATGATTAGTACACTTATGAGTGGAAACATCAGCTTATTCTCTTCGGAAAAGCATAAAATGATGTCCTAAATATTACATCATAGACAATACAAAAATCTAGAAATAAAAAATTCTAAACAGATATAGTATGTCTGTACTACATTTCTACATTAGGAACACTGGAATTTATATCATTCATAATCCATCAAATCCAAATAGAGGAATCACTATGAATTGGAAAATGTAATTATTTTTATATACTTTAATAATACATTATTTACTTTTATAAAAGTTAATGCAAGTTAATAAAAAAAACATTCTTCCAAATAAAATAAATCTGATAAAAGTCTATAAATGGTCTAAGTCAAATATATTAATTAAGTATAATGGTGATAGTGT
Organism: Silurus glanis; assembly: GCA_014706435.1. NCBI lineage: Eukaryota > Metazoa > Chordata > Actinopteri > Siluriformes > Siluridae > Silurus > Silurus glanis. The sequence continues at coordinate 3,123,650 of JAAIIK010000030.1, forward strand.
TGAATAAATGCTATATAGCTACTAAAAAAATGTTAAACAACAGCATGAAATTGTGAAAAAAAAATACATTAATGTAAATACCTTTAGAATCTCCATTAGAATGATCTGTGATTGGTTGGACACCCCGATGGCTGGCCCAGTGCTGCTCAGGCGATGTGACATACCAGTCTCCATAAGCACTGTGATTTGACATGCTCCAGGAACATGGAGATTCAAAATCGCAGGATGTAAAGACTGTGGGTAAAAAAAAAAGCACTTCATTATTCTTTCATGCATTTTCAAGTTTTTTCCCCTTAAAGTTTAGGATGGCTGAAAAAGCTGAATTACTGCTTACAAGAAAATCTGTGTTAGATTTAAGAGCTTATACCTTTACAAATGCAAATCAAAGCAAATATAGGCTTACTCTATGTTTAAGATTTAAAAAATCATATTAGTATTCCATCAAATGCTTTAGTTTAGCAAAATAAGAATAGTGCTTTATAGTGAAATAACACAGCAAGCATAAAACAATTTCCTGGCCCAATTTACAGTTTAAAGTCAAATACAAAGACCTAATTCACTTTAAAAACACTGCAAACACTATGTCACTGGCAAATATTCAAGACAATTGTGGGTTCAGAAAAAGACAGCTTTTAACATTCATGTAATTTTGCTGAAATGTGTCAAACAACAAAAGCAGGACTTTTGGATTTTTAATGTATCCACAGTATATAATACTTAATACTAAATATTTTGTGCCTGGTGCAATATAACAGGTTGGAAAAACTATACAGAGAGAAAAAAAGACCTCCAGCCATGCCACTAACCATACATTCCACACTGAGACCATTAACATCAACCATGCTTACATGTCTGACAGGGGGTCATGATGATTCAGCCTCTCAAATCATTCCAAATGTTGGGACAATTCCTGCCTTCAATATACTAAACATTACCAACGCTGATGTTTCCAGGACCCAGCCAGCACCACCCTCTTTTCAACGCAGCCCTTTAAAGACTGCCTCAAATTCTACAGTGCGTGTCGAAAATATGGTTTAATCAAATTTATGGTTTATTAGGAAGCCACAAAAAAATAAATGAAAATCACTGCTACATGTGGGTTTTGTAAAAAAGAATATTTTGGCAGAAAATCATTCCAAAGCATCAAAGATCCACCACCTAAATATTTAATTTCCTTGCTTTCTATTGCATCTAATAGTTGATTCTAAAACTTTACAACCCCAATAGTGCTGAGTTACATTTGTTACTACCATGTCATTCTGTGCATGCTGTTGCAGGGAACCTCAAAAGAAATTACTGCAATAAACTACATATCAACACTATTCTTCTATTTCCAGCCACAGTTGTATTAAGTACACATCCCTTACATAAAATGAGATGATGTTTGGTTCTTGTGCGTTATAAAATTTTACTTTACTTTATTTATCAACCAGCACACAGAGAAAATACAAAAGGGTTCCCTGGTGGTCTAGTGGTTAGGAACATGCAGATCACGAATATGAATGATCTGCTGTGGCGACCCCTAATGGGAGAAGCCGAAAGAAAGTTAACACAAGGAAAATGCAAGGGTCAAACCATAAGCTTCATGCAGAGATACACTACTAAAAATTTAGCATGTCAAGTAAGTATATTACTTTTTTTTTTTTTAATTCATTCCATTCTCTGTATTACAAGTAAATACTGCAATAATAGTTTTGGAAAGATGGAGCTTAAAAGGCACTGCCACGCAGAATTGACACAACAGTAGTTTTTAATGTTCAAAAGAAAATAGCTTAATATTTCTGTTTGCAAGCAAAATAATAGAATTTGTATGAAGCACAGTTATTAGGCAATGGCATGGGGGATAGGTTCCAAATGTACCCTCTGCAGGCCCCCCAATGCTCCAAAGTCAAAATGCTCCAAAGTCAAAAGAAAAAGTCAAAATATTAAGATTTTTTAATAATCAACAAATAAATAGTCAAACAATGAACATGAATTAAACAAATAGATAGTGTAGATCAATCATTAAACATCCATTGAAATAAGGGTAGGTCTTTTGTAACTGGGATGGGGCTTTATTCAAAGCATTTGGTTATTTTGAGAAATGTATTCTGCCGTTCAGAGCCCATTGACAAAATGGAAAATTTGAATGGTTTTACCCTTTTATGCAAGATCAAACTGAGCTGACTGTTCACACATCAGAACAGCTTTCTGTGGATAGAGCCAGGGCATCAGCTGATACAGGCATATTCTCAGCCTGGTTTGAGATGCAAAAAAAAGAAATGAATCTCACAGATGTCATAATATAACCCTAAAATATCAATAGAGATCAATCCTCAGGAAATGTCCTGCCTGGTTTCAAGAGGATGTAAAAATGTGTACCAGAGTATGAGTTTAATTGGGAGGGAACAAATAACCCTCTATGTCACTGGGAAGTCTATGGACAAATTCTACCCCTACACCTTTTCTACAGAGGGAAAACATTTGTACAGCTGTTGGATATGCAAAGACATACCATGGTTAAAGAAGATTTGACTATACCACAAACCTCTTCCTAAATGTATCTCAGTCCCTCACTTAGAATCACAATATTTGCCATACATCCCATTTATCCCTGAGCCTTGAAGTGAAAGCAAAAGAAAATAACATGTAATAACAAAAAATAAAACAGTGGCAAAAGAAACTCTGATGCCATGTTTGTGTCAGCAAAACCAACATAAGGAAGGAGGATTTTCCACAGAAAATGAAAGAGGACTGGGCATTGCCTTAAGGCCTACAACCTTATAAGTGGATTTAAAAGCCCAGAGATGTATCTCTTTGACCCACAGCATGCCATAAAAGGGACAGAGAGCAACACACTATTTTCCATAGCACTTGAGCCTACTGACGAACCATTCACCAGACCTCCAGACATGAAATTCACCACACATCCTGCTGTGCCATTTATTATGCCTCTAGTCAAAACCATAAATAGCAACCATGACTAGAACAATTAGCTTCTAGTAGATATACACTACCAAACATTAAGTCTGTCGAGTAAGCACATTGAATAGTTCCCCATTCATTTTACATCCTTCTACACGTACATACAGCAATAATAGTTCGTTTTAGAGAGATGGAGCTTAAATGGCACTACGCTTCAAAAAAATTTACTAACCAGAACTAACACAAATTTTATATATGTGTTATGTGAAAATGACTGCATGAAATCTTCATCTCCAACTTCTTCTTCTGAAAAGTAATTATAGTCTGTTACTTGTCTGTGAGCTGTTCTGCATTATATGTTTTTCCTGTTAAGCCTTAATGGTTCAGGTGGTTGAAGAAATGAGTATTAGAAAGAAAAAAAAAAAGAAAGAGTTTTTCTTCCATCCTTTCTTTTTAACTGAATAAATCTGGTGCTGCTTTTAATGATTTGAAAGCAATAAAAATGTGACGTTTGTAAATAAATCATGATGTGGACTTATTTGAAACACACGTAAGCTTAAATGCTGCCATAGACCCATAATTGCCTCAAAACAGACTTTGGTGGGTTAAAAAATGGGGCCTCTCACAATATTAATGTCACATATTAATGTCAAGGTCAGGTCTTCAACTCCTATTCGGAAAGAAAATGAAACCCTATTTGTAATTGAAGGAATAAAAAATGCTATTCATCCGCCACTTGTTCCTTCATGCAGGGCATTCCAAAAAAGTTTATCCTCAAACTAAAAACAGCTTATCAGGAAAAAGTGTGTTCATTCCAATAACAAAGTAAAGGGGACTTTAGTAGCATTTTTGCCCTCAAAGTCATGTGAGATGATTGATGAGGAAAGGCCATGCAAGTAAAGAGTGTCCTATGACACCGAAAAGTAGCCAGGCTTCTTTTCTGGATTTGTGTAATTCTTGAATTGACATTTGCTTGTAGAAGTAAAATTGCAAGGCATTTAAAAAAAAAAAAGGGATATTTTTTAATATTTCTACTTTTATTTCCTTTACACAATCTTGATCTTGTTGTTAGTTAATTAAAAACAGGTTCATACTTCAGAAGTGGAAAAGAGGTCAGTGTATTACCTTGGCTTGCTTCGGCTGAACTGATGTGATGAGGATTTGAATGCATTGGAAAACTTGCATCAACGGTTCTATCCAAGAGAGCACAACAGATCCTGATCACTGTGGAGAGAGAGAGAGAGAGAGAGAGAAAGAGGTGTACATTTTCATCTGTTTCATTCAAAGCCATATTTTGACAATTTATCCTTTTTTTTATATAACTGCTAATAAATCAACAACAAGAACAATCTAACCTAGATTTTTTTTTTACTTGAAAAAGTCCTACTGATCATCTGTCATTTCCATCACTGTAGCAGTGTAAGCAAAACTGTGTCTTGATTTTTTTTTTTTTTAGTGAATGCAAGTGACAGTGAATCTGAGCTATGAAAAAAAGCACTAAGGACAAAACTCCTGGTGGTCAAATTCATTATTAAGACGAGACACATGTGCAAGTCTAGAAAGAAAGGCAGAATTCTTCCCACCTCTGATTGGTCACCTCTGGCACATTTGTGCCCTGAAAATATCTTGTTCCACTTCTCTAGTTACTTTGATGCAACCATAACCAAATTAGTGCATCTAGTATGTTTTGAAGGGCACTTGTAAAAGCAGAATATTTACTGCAGGTTTCTTCTGATAACATCAGCTCAAGTGCTGTACAACGGCCCTATTAAGGCATTACAGCACCACTAAGCGCACTACATAAGGCAAGAGTCTACAGCTGGCAAAGGGCCTGAGTAGTTACAGGTTTCTATTCCAGCAACAGGAATCAAACCTAATAACTATTCAAAGACCAAGATGTAATGAATTAAACAAATAGAATCAGATGTTGTCCTGCTTTGTTTGAAAAAAAAATATGAAGCCACACTGGCCCTTTGCATGTAATACCTTCCATGTAGGATTGGGTAATATCTTATTCAACATACTGTATGTGGTCCATAAGCGCTCATACAAGCACATCCACATATGACTGTTGCCATATCAACAACCGATAAGTTTACAGGATAATAAACTACTAAATTAATAACCATTAACTACAATCTATGACTTTTTTTTATAAATCATAGAAATGGTGGTGTAGACTAGTGGGGCAACCATTGGTTATACCTATTATAGCTTTATTACTTACTGAATATTGTGTCCATAATCAGACACTATATAACATGTTACACCAGCAAATTACTCTTGTTCTGGAACAGAAATATACTACGTTGTGTGTAATTGTATCAGGATGCACCATAGCCCCTTGGCCTTAAAACATGTCTCAGCTTTCCAAGCACCATTAATTTTTCCAAGCTGTAATTACATTTACAACTATCGTAGTCAATTGTTTTTGTAGACAGTTGTATTTTGTTTATTAGGTAACCGCGTTGAACATTCCTTGGTCCGTATGTTTGCTTTTAATTATTCCTTTTTTACATTCGGATTCAATTCAATTCATTTTTATTTGTATAGCGCTTTTAACAATGAACATTGTCTCAAAGCAGCTTTACACAGATAATGCGGTGATAAAGAATGAATAAGATTTATATATTATTTTTAAGTGTACGTTTGTCCCTGATCAGCAAGCCGGTGGCGACTGCGGCAAGGAAGAACTCCCCGAGATGGCATAAAGAAGAAACTTTGAGAGGAACCAGACCATTTGGAATGGTCCCCATTTTAGACAATAAAAGAGAATAAATTGATCATTTTAATACATTTGTGTGACACTTTTAAAATTGTAAGAATAATATTTTCAAATTTTTTAATTGACAACTAGAGAAATGGTGCGTAGCCTTCTGCCTTTCAAAAATAAGTGACTAATTGATGCAACCACAAGTGCACTAGTGGTTAATAAATTCAATGTTAGCATTATAAATTAATACTAAATCTTGCATCAAAAAATGAGCCACGGACTCACATCTACAAACATGTGTATTCACAGACTGTCAGGATTATGCTATCGTACCCATTATTCACATCACCTGATCCTGGCACTTCTTTTGGGTTAATTACCACTTTTATATAATCTCACTAATTTGCACTACACACATTATTTCAAGTCTGTCTTTCCATGGTTTTCGTTGCTAGTTGTTGACAGTCCAACATCACGTTTTTCACCCACAAACACACAAGCGTATCCTACTGATCACCTCCCTGACTCCCAACACAAGACAAAGAGACATTGAGAGTTGCCCTCTAAGAACTGATCAATGAATTCTAGGCTGATCACTTGACAAACATACATGTTTACAGTTAGGCCAGAGATCCCCTTTAATCATAATGTTTAGCAAAGAAATTGAGAAATGACTAGATTAAAAAAGCAGAAAAGCATTACAGAAAGTCACAAGTAAATGCAACAAACTTACAGACATGTTGAGATAGCAACAAGCCCAAAATAATTGCAATGAAACTGCTAAATGTTCACAGGTAAATTTGGAGCACAGAGTGTAGCAACGCATAATACGCACTAATCAAGCAATAGCTGATCATGTTGTCTGACACGTCATGGATGATCACAGTAGATACTCTACTGCGTTAAATTAAAAGCTCATACAATTTCTAGGCACCCCATTTTTCCTTTATCTTCAAGTTACTTTTAGCTTAGTAGGGCATTGCCTGGTTTCATATTTGGATTAATATAATTTACCACATTGCATAGGAATTTTTAAATGACTGATTTGTTAGTTTTAAAATGATTAGATATTACTTATTTTTTGAAAGAAAGTCACTTTTGCATAGCTAGTCGCCTTTGATTAATGTATGTCAATAAACTCTAAAAGAAATTAGGGTAAAAATAACAGGCAAACATTGCCTGCTGACACAAGGATGTAACTCAGAATTGTCTTGGTCAGATTATAATTCTGACAGTGTGTTCATTTGACATAAGATTTGTCTGCATATATTGTGTTTTTGTTGTTGTCTACTGCTGAATTTTTCATTGTGGACATCCAATTGAGTGAGTTGCCACATAATATATAATCCACTAAAATCCACTGTCTGACTGATATTCCATAAGTGGAGGCTTAAAAGATGCAGCTTGCTTGTTGAAATAACATAAAAATGTCTATTTAAATGAAAGCAAATACTGCGTGCAGGTACAAAGAAAGTTTTAGCAAAAGAATGGTGTGAAATTCTGAATTTAATGAGCGAAACACACACACACACACACACACACACACACACACACACACACACAGACACACACACACACACACACACACACACACACACACACACACAAATCTTAATACTGATTATAGGTATAAGATGGAGATCCACTACTGGCAGAGAAGGGAATGTCGCAAGGCAGTCATTATGAACACTGATTAAAAGAAAGTGTCAAAAAGAAAGGATTTAATTTGGAATTTAAAGTGAATTATATATGTGAATTTTAACTGGAAATTGTGTATTTACCACCTTGTGATTGTAGTGATCTGCCTGGAAAATCTGTAAAAATACACACGACTACTGAGGTAAACATTCTAAATGAATTCATTCTGGGCTGTAACCACCTCAAACATTGACAGGGACACATCCCTCCTCCCAATAACCAGATATAGCCTACTTGACCTCCCTCACACCAAGTGTATTGTTAAGTTGTGGCTAGAACAGTTTAGCACACAATATCATCAAGGACTCTTCACAACCCAGTCACAAACTCTTCAACCTCGTTCCATCCAGAAGGAGATAGGAACATTCGCACCAGAACCAGCAGGTTCAGGACTAGCTTTTTTTACAACTCCAGTACCATCACCCTAATGAACTCCACACTGCATCGTTAAGACACTGATTACTAATCAGCACAGTTACAGGCGCATGTTGTATCTTTTACACATTTGCACATATTCTTTCTTTTCATTTTCACTTATAGTATTTTGTATTTTCTAAACAGCTTCTGTGCATTTTTTTTTCTACTGCTCATAGCCTTTTGATTTATTTGTTGTACATATACAGTCAAACCCACTTATCTCGACCTCGGTTAACTCGCCAACCCTATTAAGTCGACGTTTTTGAAGTGGAACCGCCAAATTCTCGCTTTGTCTTAGCATTTTTTTAATCGGTTATGTCGATTTTTTTATGTCGCCGAACCCTAATATCTCGAGCACAAGGGGGGGCAAATTTGCCACTTAACATCGGTTATGTCAGGAATCCCCCTGCCACGCCCCCTTCGGTGGCGGCATTCCCCGAAGCACCATGCTTCTTCTCCCGTGCGTGCCCCGCCCACACGGAGCTCGTCGCAGTCATGCTGATCACACACACCTGACTCTCATTCACTCACTCATCCCATCTCCTATTTAAGCCCCTCACCTCCACACACTCGCGGTCCGTTATTGTTTGTGCATGATCGTATGTGTTGGTTCATGGCGGTCTGTGTGATCGCGTATACGTATCCCGCTACGTACCCTTCTTCTCGGACTACCCCGATCCTGCTGTTTTCCATGTTCACGCTGTCTGCCCCATCCGTTGCTGCCCAGCGCTGCGCTTTCCATAGCGCGGATCCGTGGATTCTCTACACAAACTGTCTCTGCTTTCACAGAACTTCGTGGACCGCGCTCCCGGAGCGCACCACTGGATATTACTGCTTCGCTACAAGTATTGGTGGATTATCTCCTGCGTATTCTCAATAAACTTTGTTTGCGTTTACTTCGGCTTCCGCCTCCTTATCCGCATTACAGGTTATCTCGATCCGCATGACCAATCAATCAAATCGCAGCAACGCTGTTGTGTAAAACAAAAACTCCAAAAACACGTGCATGTACATTCTCATTTAATAACGCACATCATGTACATAAAGAAATTTCAAGCACGTTAATATATTGCCGCCATATTGGTTTTCGTTTATCTCGATCATCGGTTATCTCGACGCTTTTTGGCGTCCCCTAGGCCGGCGACATATACGGGTTCCACTGTATTTAAATTTTTATCTGCACTTCTGATAGATTGCTGTGAACCTGTACTATGCAATGGCATTGAAGTTGTTATCTATCTATGTATCTATGTGACGTGAGTACTGTATGCAAAAACAGAGAAACATTAAATAATAGAAATCATGAACATAAACATAGTTTATCAGTTTTTGCATATAAATGAACTTCTACTTAAAATAGACATACTTTAATGTCTGAGAAAATGTTTTTTCCCCCAACCCAATTGACCAGTTTACTGAACAATCACATTGCTGTGTGTCTGATTTGCCCCCAGAGCAACCCCATAGAGACGATTTAGTAACCCGAATACAGTACAGCAATTCATTAACAAAATGAACACAATAAATAGAATTGTTTGTTCAGGCACAGAAAAATGTTGCACAATCTAAGGACAATTGTTCCTGAATGACAGCCTGTGACAGAAGTGATTTTCTTTCCTATTTTGCCTGCTGGGCTCATTATTTCTTAGTTGGACTGCTCATGGCAGACATGCATCAGCATGATGTCATTTAATTACACATGTCTACAGCTATTGTTAAATTTTTTTCCTTCTTTAGAAATGATTGCTGAATTTTTGTACTGTGGAGAATAACGTAAAAGAAATCTATCATGAAGGCTGTCATGAAGTACTTTTCTGCAAGTGGGAATACCATTTCATAAAACAAAATTTCATTTCAAAGCAATTATACAGCATATTATGACACAGCACAGTTCTATCTGATTGGTTGCCTGATTGATTCAAATTAGAGAAAAGAGTTCACTGTAATTAAAAAAAAAGTGCTCATTAATAAAAAAATTTTAACACTTATTCAACAAGTCTCCAGTTTTAGTAAGTTTTATACCACAAGAGAGTCTTTTATACACCAACCAGAGAAGAGTAAGTTTTAGGAACTGTATTATTAGTGAGCCTTGTAACAGCACGGGTACAAAAACCTGGTAACCAGTGCACTGATTGGAGAGGCTTGTGTTGTTCAATAAACGTTTAATTTTAGCAATTTTCTGTATCACATCTTGTTAATTAAGAATGAGGTTTTATGGCATAAAGGGTGAAAAAAAGAAAATGGGGCAAATATATTGGCCAAAAAAATCATATATCGGCCATCGGCTGCCCTGATTTCCAAATATGGCCATTGACATCGTCCAGAGAAAAACCCATATCGGTCGACCTGTATTCATAATATTATGCCTGAATGGTGTATACAAAAAAGGCTGGTAAATGTTGAATAAATGGCTATATATGCAATAATGAAAGTGGCATACAGCGTAACTACAAAATGTTTAAAAAAAAAATGTAATCTAAAAATATAATTAGAGCCAAATCACTTACGTATGAAACATTTCTGGACATTTTGCAATAAAAAAAATCAATCACTGCAAGGTAATAACATACTAGACAGCTTGTTTTCCTATAACAGCATGCTCTGGTGTGTTTCATTCCTTACATAAACAATATCATTAGTTACCTCAATTTCACAGTATGGGTCAAAAACATAACAATCTTAACCAGAAATAGAAGATAATGGCAGTATTTCATAGTTTGCTGTCTATTCTGAGCTTCTGGCTATCAAATGAAAGCGATAAATCTGTCCACTAATGAAAGGAAGTTAATCTCTGGTGTTAATAATAGGCAGAATGAAGTGGATGATCCTGATTGAAATAGACAAATGATTGATTTAGAAACAATATTTACTAGTCTACTAAATAAAGAAGAAACCAAAATATACTGACATTTCATCCCTCAGTGAGCATCCTGTGACCACACAGCATGTGATCTGCCTTCAAATGCACAATGATAAATTATAATTAGCAGAAAAAGGGCAGATTTAACAGTTGGCTATTATGTTTGAGAAGTTTAAGATCCCTTTCCCCAAACAATCATATATTCTCTTGTTGATAAGAATTCCTGGCAATTTCGCAAAAATGAACGAAAACTAAATAATACGTGATTGAGAACATCTCTAGTTTACGAATGTAACCTTAGTTCCCTGAGGGAACGAGACGCTGCGTCACAATGCTTTAGGAATGCTTTCGCGTTGTGTGCGCTCTGAATCATGTGCAATTTGGCCAACGTGCGACATCACCAGCGGGGTGACATCACGGCCAGGAAGCTACAAAATGCGCATGCAGTGGAGCCGATGCTAGCTTCTGAAAATGAGAAGGGAAGCGCAGCAGGGATGCAGGGAATGTGGCTCGGAGATGTAGCGCCTCGTTTTCTCAGGGAACTAAGGTTGCATACGTTTTACATACGATGTTTTAATCAGTCTACACTGGCTCCCAATTAAATCTTGCATTGATTATAAAATACTACTACTGACGTATAAAGCACTTAACGGTCTCGCACCGCAGTATCTGAGTGAACTTCTGTACCAATATGATCCTCAATGCCTACCTAAATCAAAAGGTGCAGGCTATTTGTTGGTACCTCAAATAATGAAGACTACAGCAGGGGGCAGATCTTTCTCTTATAAAGCCCCACAGTTATGGAACAGCCTTCCAATCAGTGTTCAGGACTCAGTCTCAGTGTTCAAGTCGAGGCTTAAAACATATTTATTTAGTCAAGTCTTTTATCAGTAGATTTTAAAGTAAAGGAGCAGATCTGGAGGGATCATAGATATAGAGTGTTAGATAAACTGGGATATTTGTATGCTGTCATCCCCTCACTCTCATACGTTAACTCAGGTTTGTTGACGGTGGTGTGGTAAGTCGTCTCTTATCCCAAAGGTCCCTCATGTCTGTGTTACCTTCTGGTTCTCCCTTTAAGTTATGCTGCCATAGCGAGTCTTGCCGGAGTCCCCAACTGCACAGTTTCCTTAACTTTCCTACAACAATAAGTACGCATAATAATCCATATCTCTCTCTCTCTCTCTCTCTCTCTCTCTCGGTCGAGTTAATCATGCTCCTGAGGTTCCAGTGACCACTGTTCCTGCCCCTTTTCCCTCCGCAGCTCTTCCTACTTCGTCCAGGCCTGCCTCTGGATAGTGTCCTCTTCGAATTTGAGGCCACTGTGTGCAGCTGGGGACGGCTTCTCATCAACGCCTTGGGTGGTTCCATGAAATTCTGGATCATCAGGGACAAACTTACAATTATAAAGAACATCTTATTCATTTTTATCACCACATTATCTGTGTAAAGCTGCTTTGAGACAATGTTCATTGTTAAAAGCACTATACAAATAAAAATGAATTGAATTGAATTGAATACACAACCTAGAGATGTTCCCTTTAAGGAACTTGAGCTGAGTTACAACGCTTTGGGAACGAGTGTCCAATCATGCCACACTAACCAGTCCTTGCCTAGTGTGTGAGAGCACAGCCAGAGCGCAGGACAGAGGAGCCAAGAGTGGATATAAGGTCAAGGTCGTAGAACCTGACGAAGGTCAGCGGGGTGGACCAGCCCGCAGTATTGCAAATGTCCTGGAGTGGGACTCCAGCGGACCATGCCGTAGATTCCACCACACTTTGAGTGGAGACAGCCTTGACCCCGAAAGCATCGGGGAGACCAGAGGACTCATATGAAGATGAGATAGCATCCACTATCCACCTACTGAGAGTCTGCTTGTTGGCAGGAAACCCTTTGCTTTCAGGACCATAGCAGACAAACAGCTGCTCTGACTTCCTGTGGACGTATGTGTACACAGTCGCTTTTGTTTCTCCTGGTCAGGGGCTTGAAAAGGAGGAGAGTAGAATGCATGCAGCACGACAGGTAATGGGGAGCCATGGGCACCTTAGGTACATACCCTGGTTTAGGGTAAAGGAAGGCACTGGCCATGCCAGGGGTAAACTCAAGGAGAGACGGGGCCTCGGAAAGAGCCTGTAGGTCCCCGACCCTCTTCAGGGAGGATATAGCCAGAAGGAAAGAATTTTTAATAAAAAGATACCTAAGGGCCACCTTGGATAATGACTCGAAGGTGGGCTCTGACAGCGCTACCAGCACGACAGCCAAGTCCCACACAGGCACTCTGGGTCACGTTCCAGGCCTCAGTCTCCGGGTGCCGCGCAGGAAACGTGTCACCAAGAGGTGTTTACCCAGCGACTGCCCAGCAAGCGGGGCACAATAGGCCACGATAGCAGACACGTAACCCTTCAGGGTTGAAGGAGCCAACCCTGTGGCAAACTGTTCCTGCAGGAACTCCAGCATTAAACCAACCGGGCAGTTAGCTGGGTCTAAATTGGTGGTGCTTGCACCACGCAGCAAACAAGCGCCATTTGGTGGCATACGACCTATTGTAGAGGTAGCTCTGGAATGGAGGAGGTCTCCACTACCTCAGTAATGAGACCAGAGGGGACCCCCTGGTGGTTGATGTAAGAGCCACCAATGTGTTGTTCATACGGACCAGCACATGGTGATCTCTCAGGTCTGGGAGGAAGTGTTTCAGAGCCAGAAACTGTGCAGCATCTCCAGGCAGGTTATGAGCCACATGAGATGGAGCCTGTTCCAAACCTTGCCACTCATGACTGCTCCCCACCACGTGAGGGATGCAGCCGTCGTTAAAATTACGGGAAGACAAGGAGCTCCCAGGACGGGGCCCTGAGACAGGAACGCAGGTTCTTTCCACATATCTAAGGCTTGAAGGGTTCGCCACGAGACCTTGATAGTACGGAGTGGATTGCTTTTTCGGGAGAACCCGCTGTCTCTGAGCCACCACTGGTGGGGTCTCATGTGCAGGAGTCCATGTGGAATCACATTGGACGCTGCTACCATGAGTCCCAGCAGCCTCTGGAACTGCTTCACAGTGAGTAACCGTCAGTACTTTTGGTGTTCACAATCTATATATATATATATATATATATATAT
>JAAIIK010000030.1:3149689-3187217 GCA_014706435.1 Silurus glanis
AGATGTGGTGGTGGAATGAGGAAGTGCAGGAGAGCATAAGGAGATAGAGGTTGGCAAAACCGAAGTGGGATCGACAGAGAGATGAGAAAAGTAGGCAGGAGTGCAAGGAGATGCGGCAGCAGGTAAAGAGGGATGTAGCGAAAGCCAAGGAGAAGGCATATGAGAAGATGTATAAGAAGTTGGACACTAAGGAAGGAGAAAAGGATTTATACCGATTGGCCAGGCAGAGGGACCGAGCTGGGAAGGATGTTCTGCAAGTTAGAGCAATAAAGGATGGAGATGGAAATGTGTTGACTGGTGGGGAGAGTGTGTTGAGAAGATAGAGGGAGTATTTTAAGCAGCTGATGAATGAGGAAAATGAGAGAGAGAGAGACGGTTGGATGGTGTAGAGATGGTGAAGCAGGAAGTGGATAGGATTAGTAAGGAGGAAGTGAGAGCAGCTATTAGGAGGATAAAGAGTGGAAAGTCGGTAGGACCAGATGACATACCGGTAGAAGCATGGAGATGTTTAGGAGAGATGGCAGTGGAGTTTTTTAACCAGATTGTTTAACAAGATTCTGGAAGGTGAGAGGATGCCTTAAGAATGGAGAAGGAGTGTGCTGGTACCGGTTTTTAAGAATAAGGGAGATGTGCAGACCTGCAGTAACCACAGGGGAATAAGGTTGATCAGTCACACCATGAAGTTATGGGAAAGAGTAGTGGAAGCCAGGCTGAGAGAAGAGGTGACCATCTGTGAGCAACAGTATGGTTTCATGCCGAGGAAGAGCACCACAGACGCCTTATTTGCTTTGAGAATGTTGATAGAGAAGTATAGAGAAGGTCAGAAGGAGTTGCATTGTGTGTTTGTGGATTTAGAGAAAGCGTACGACAGGGTGCCAAGAGAGGAGTTGTGGTATTGTATGAGGAAGTCAGGTGTGTCAGAGAAATATGTGAGGGTGGTGCAGAACATGTATGAGGACAGTGTGACAGCAGTGAAGTGTGCAGTAGGAACGACAGACTGGTTCAAGGTGGAGGTTGGACTGCATCAAGGATCGGCTCTGAGCCCTTTCCTGTTTGCAGTGCTGATGGACAGGTTGACGAATGAGGTCAGACAGGAGTCTCCGTGGACTATATTGTTTGCGGATGATATTGTGATTTATGGTGAGAGTAGGGAGCAGGTTGAGAAGAGCCAGGAGAGGTTGAGGTATGTGCTGGAGAGAAGGGGAATGAAGGTCAGTAGGAGTAAGACAGAGTACATGTGTGAATGAGAGGGAGGGCAGTGGAGTGGTGCGGTTGAAGGGAGAAGAGGTAGAGAAGGTGGAGGAGTTCAGGTACCTGGGGTCAACAGTGCACAGTAATGGAGAGTGTGTTAGGGGCGGTTCGAATCTCGGGCGGTTCGAATCTCGGCCCCCGGTTTATCGCGGAATTGCATTTGCCACATAACTAATTAGTTTAGCTGATTTTCCTGGTCTCTTGCGGATAGCACGATAGACCAAAAAACTTATAGAAAATAATTTTTATTTAGTTTTATGTTGAAATAATGAAATGTATTAATAAAAATATAATTATTAATTGAAAAATGAAGTTGGAGTGGTGGCTCCAGCGGTTAAGGCGCTGGGTTATCGATCGGAGGGTCTGGGGTTCAAGCCCCGGTATCGCCAAGCTGCCACTCTTGGGCCCTTGAGCTTGGGGCCGCCTTCCCGTGGGCTCACCACCTGCGTGAGGGACCGGTGCTGAGAGGATCGGGCAGCAGTCGAAGGTGGGGGCCTTGACAGCCCGATCCCTGGACACGGAGAAGTGTCTAGGGAATCTGCTTAGACTGCTGCCCCCGCGACCCGAATTACGGATAAGCGGGAGAAGATGAATGAAAAATGAAGTAAAATGATAATACAGTACAGTACTGTACACATAAAATAGCATTTTTGGGGTGGCGTCCGTTTCTGACCTGATATTATCTCTACATTCAAGTTCTTTACTAGTGAGGATCAGTGAGACTTACTGAAGATGTGGGTTTTTAATAAATCACGTTTGCAGGCCATGACTGAATTTGATATCGTAAGACCATCCATGACATTTCATAATATTCATTTCAATTCAATTAATTTTTATTTGTGTAGAGCTTTTAACAATAAACATTGTTTCAAGGCAGCTTTACACAGATAATGCGGTCATAAAGAATAAATAAGATTGTTCTCTATAAGTGTAAGTTTGTCCCTAATGAGCAAGCCGGTGGCGAATGTGGGAAGGAAAAACTCCCTGAGATGGCATAAGGGAGAAACAATATTCTGCTTTGTCAGGAGGGTTACAGAAAAATGTATGTATTTGGTTTAAAAAGCTATATGCAGCACTGCAAATTACTTGCATCATGTAATTTTCCCATTAAATCCAAGCTTGACTATTTAACCCCATTAGCTACAGCAGTGTGTTTTCCCTTGTTACTGTTTATGAAGCCATAATTGGAGCTTTTATGATGTTGTTGAGTATAGCAGGTTTTTTTTCTTTGCCGCGATTCATAATGACGCCATTTTGTAGGCGGTACTATGCAACCCTAAAAGCATACAACAATTTTTTTTTTATCATATGAATGAGAAATTAGTTAATTAAAATAAATTTAAGACTACAAATGTCTAATTTAACAAGAATTCAACCACAGGTGAGTCTAATCATTCATTACACAGGTGTCCAGCAGACAGTTCACTATAAAAGACTGTTACAAAACCCCTTCCCATTTAATGCTGTCAGCAATGGCACCACATGGAATAGAAATGTCACAAGATCTGAGAAAGAAAATAATTTTTTTTACACCAGAAAGGTGAAGGCTACAAAAAGATCAGCAAAGCGTTTCTTATCAGTCAGAATACTGTAGCAAAAGTGGTACAAACGTTTTATAAAGATGGAACTGCAACCATCTCACAGAGACAGTTACATTTCATTGATGGCATCATGAATTCAAAGATGTACTGCTCTATACTGAAAAAGAAGATGCTACCATCACCACATGTCCTTGGTAATTGTGCACTTTTCAAACATGACAAAGGTCCTAAACACACATCTAAGGCCACTGTTGGTTTTCTGAAGAAGTACAGGGTGAAAGTGATTAAGTGCCAAAGTTTGTCTTCTGATCTAAACCCAATCGGACACCTATGGGGAATCCTTCAGAGAGAAGAGAGACAAGTTGAGCATCACTCTCCATCCAGCATCCGGTCTCTAAAAGAGGTAATTATTGAAGAATGGGGAAAGATAGATGTTGCAAATGCCACCAACTTGTTAATTTTTATGCCTAGAAGACTAGGTGCTGTCATTAAAAATCATGGAGGCCATACAAAGTACTAGATGTAGTCGTTTTTGTTGTGAGGTGTACTTACGTTTGTATCACCCTAATATGTGTGATATTGCTTTTGAGTAGCATCTGTGTATTTAATCTCACTAAAAGCACAAATCAAACAAAATAGAACTATGTACCGCGGAAAACCTGTACCAGAGAAACAGCACTCAAACAGTTTTCAGGCATTTTCAGTAGATGAAATATCCTTTCCAAGACACAAACTGAATAATAAAATATACCATGCACTACAAAAATGTAGCACTACAGTGCAGGTTTGATCTGAGTCCATGTCTTTCTGATATAACTAGGAAAATATTTCCATCTTGAAAAATATCATTCTATAATATTTAGCTTCTTTTGTGTTTTTTCAAATGGTAGACAGATTCGTTGAACCCCATTCAATCAGTTTTGCTGTAATAACTTGTACCATTGACATCAAACTGCGGAGTAAACAAGCAGAAACCACTTTTAAAACCTCATTTTGCTTAGATCATTCCGCAAATGTCTCCTCTCGCTATCCTCCAGTTTCTAAAAATGTTTTGAGAAGTGTTTTTTGTTATTTGCAACATACCATCTGATCTGACGCAGTTCCAGGAAGCAAAAATGAAGCAGATAATTTAGGTCCACATACAATGCTCAAGCTGGCCACCAGCTCTGAATATATAATATGAAGCTTTAACTGCCACATATTTCAAATTTCACATAAAACGTGTGTGTGTGTGTGTGTGTGTGTGTGTGTGTGTGTGTGTGTGTGTGTGTACATGTACATCATTAATGTTGTCATGTAACTACATTAGAAACCATGAATTGGGTATGATTTGAATTCAGCACCAGTATAAAGGAATCTATCTATCTATCTATCTATCTATCTATCTATCTATCTATCTATCTATCTATCTATCTATCTATCTAAGCTCACAGGGATGTATGTTTGTTTGCCTGTATGTTTGTTTGCTTGTTGGTTACTTTTCTTTGCATATATGATTCTTCTTCTTCTTCTTATTATTATTATTATTATTATTATTATTACTACTACTACTATTATTATTATAACGATAAACTACTGTGCATATTGGGTTCATGCACAAGTGGTCATTAAAAGTCAAGATATATTATCACGAAAAAAAAAATCACCAAAACTGGTTGCCATGCATTGCAAAAATGATCAATAGTCTGTCAAATTTGTGTATTAACTTTCATGAAACTCATCGAACAGAACATGTAAAAATGCTTACGGTTGTTCTTCGAAGTCCACCAAAAGTCCATGAAAGTAAAAAAAAAGAATTGCGCTGAAAATCAATCCCCAATTGACGCATGAAACACCCACCTGTCAAAATGAGCAGTAGTACTGTCAGGGAAGTTTGTCCGGCTGGATAATCCATGGCTGCTCCGGAAAGAATACTGGAAATAAAGTGCTAATCTTTAGCCTTTTTTTTTGTTGTTAATCGTTGCCACAAAACGAATTGGCATCCACGTACTGTACAGAGCTGCTCTTTTCTTTACAGCTCTTCGCTCTCATTCATTAGAATTGTGACAAAGATGATGATGATGATGATGCAGCAGTAGCCGCGCGCGCGCGACTCTCTGACTCTCAGGACTGACTGCCTGCCTGCTACTCGACTCTGTTTATCTCTCTACTGTATAGAGTTTTCCCATCACACTTGGTCCTAAAGCCGCCCGCCAGCTCAGCATCTTAATAGTGCACTGTTCACTAATTCAGAGTTGAAAACCTTCAGAAGGATGAGAAACTTATCTGATGTCTGCTAAGATTTCAGTGTTCACTTTCTGACTCTCTCCACGTCGTTATGGAAGTCCTTGAACTGAAACCTATAAAGATGACATGTGGAGAAGTTTTAAAGGAACAGTCCATTCTGAATCATAGCTTTATGCTGCGATATAAGTGTTTCTAATGCTAGTGCATTAACTGGAGCTATATTAATGTTATTTACAGTTATTTACAGTTATTTACTGTTTACACATAAAACTTATCTTGCACTAAAACACTTCATTGTATATATCCACCTGATTTCTGTTTATAGTAATAGCCATATATTATGTTCATAGTACATATCCTTCTGTAAATTTCTGTTTATAGTAATAGTCATCTGTATATTATGTTCATAGTACATACACATCTGTAAATTACTCCTATAATACCATTTTGTTTAATTTTTGTAACTTATGTAAACACTGTATATCCTGCACCTGCTGCTATTGCACTTCGGTTTAGACCTAAACTGCATTTCGTTGCCTTGTACTTGTACATGTGTAATGACAATAAAGGTGAATCTAATCTAATCTAATCTAATCTAATCTAATCTAATTTACTTGCAGTTTTGTTACTGGTACTCTAAAACAGATTGAGTAACCAATGTTTATTGCTGTTTTAGGGATCCCTATCCACCCTGCTAAAAAAAGATAGAAATTAGGATTGTTTTTACTGCAAACCAATGTAATATTCCCTCTCTACTGGTATTTTGTTGATATGTCTAGTGATCCGCATATTAGATCCTGGGGAAGTCAGGTGTGTTTATTGTTTATATTGGATCCTGAGGAAGTCAGGTGTGTCAGAGAAGTATGTGAGGGTGGTGCAGGACATGTATGAGGACAGTGTGACAGCAGTTAAGTGTGCAGTAGGAACAACAGACTGGTTCAAGGTAGAAGTTGGACTGCATCAAGGATCGGCTCTGAGCCCTTTCCTGTTTGCAGTGGTGATGGACAGGTTGACAGACGAGGTCAGACAGGAGTCTTCCTGGACTATGATGTTTGTGGATGATATTGTGATTTGTGGTGAGAGTAGTGAGCAGGTTGAGAAGAGCCTGGAGAGGTGGAGGTACGCACTGGAGAGAAGGGGAATGAAAGTCAGTAGGAGTAAGACAGAGTACATGTGTGTAAATGAGAGGGAGGGCAATGGAATGGTGCGGTTGCAGGGAGAAGAAGTGGGAAGGTGGAGGAGTTCAGGGACCTGGGGTCAACAGTGCAAAGTAATGGAGAGTGTGTTAGAGAAGTAAAGAAAAGAGTGCAGGCAGGGTGGAGTGGGTGAAGAAGAGTGACAGGAGTGATTTGTGATAGAAGAGTATCTGTCAGAGTGAAAGGGAAAGTTTATAGGATTGTGGTGAGACCTGCGATGTTGTATGGTTTAGAGACAGTGGCATTGAGTAAAAAACAGGAGGTGGAAGATGTTAGCAGAGTTGAAGATGTTAAGGTTTTCGTTTGGGAGTGACGAGGATGGACAAGATTAGAACTGAGTTTATTATAGGAACAGCGCATGTAGGACGTTTTGGAGACAAGGTGAGGGAGGCGAGATTGAGATGGTTTGGACATGTGCAGAGGAGGGACATGGGTTATATCGGTAGGAGAATGCTGAGGATGAAGCTACCAGGAAGGAGGAAAAGAGGAAGGCCAAGGAGGAGGTTCATGGATGTGGTGAAGGAAGACATGCAGGCAGTTGGTGTGACAGAGGCAGATGTAGAGGACAGGGGGTTGTGGAGACGGATGATCTGCTGTGGCAACCCCTAATGGGAGAAGCCGAAAGAAAAAGAAGAAGAAGAAGTCTAGTGGTTGCCATTAACAGTCAATAGAACACTTTTGGAAACAGGAGATCACATTTTGAACCTACTGGACACCATTAGAGACTATTAAAACATAATTAATCATTCAAATTCCAATCAGTGTCTACAATGGTTTCTTTGGTTTGATGATACTGATTTAGAGTACACAAACTCTTCCTTTGCACTATGTAAAGAAAACTATTTGGTCATACTTTGAATGATTATTAGCAGCTGCTTTGTAAAATATTTGGAAATCATTAGATGTACATTACTGTTTCAGTAAAAGTCTACAAATGAATGAACGAATATTATAAGCTTGTGACTGCTGCTAAAACTACTTTGTTATAACTCATATCACTGATACTATAACATCTTAAGCATGTTGATTAACTTGATTAATTAGCTGCAAAAAAATGTTAATCAAAATAAAATAATTCATATGCTTAGGAAACCAGCATGTTTAGAAAATTTCAAGCAACAGAAAATCGTTTTTAAACCCATTTAAAACACTTTGTAGTTCTTAGCTATTTTGTTTTTACATACTTAATGTGTACAATCAGAACTATTGAAGGATATAATCAGCGTGCATTGCAGCAAAGATTTACCCCACTACCACAGTGCTGTCTCATTTTCTCAAAACAACATGACTATATCGGCTAGAGTGAGCTTTAAGTATGCTGGTGAGGACTTAGGGGAAGACGTTTTTAATTCATCTTGGAGTTAAATACAGGGTAGTTCATTCACAATTTGTTAATGTGCTTTTGTATGAATGTGATCTTGCATGAGTTGAAACCCTCATACAGCTTGTTCTAAACTCTTAAAGATTCAGCCCCATGTGATGACTGTTTATAAGTTGCAAATGTTTTGTTACACAAACATTTAAATCAGTATCTGACAAAAGGTTGTACAAAGACATATTTAACACAAATGAAACATAAAGCTGGCATTGGGATAAAAAAAATAACAAGTGATATATGTCAATAAGCTTTTATTTTTAGAATAAATTTGAACCAATACCAGCTCAGTGTCCCTCTTTACCAATTTGTGAATGCTGTGTAAAACACTCACCATTTAAGAAACCTGGCTTTATTGTTGCATTCAGTGTCCAATTTAATGTCAAATTAATGTAGAGTTGTTCATTTAATGTGAATGTACTATTACATTGATTGAAAGCGTTATAATTATTGTGTATTGGAAGAAGGTGTAATACAAGGCAAGAATTTGCCTTTGAAAAGATTCAGTTTGTTTAATGAAACAATTAAATTCCTTAGTCATGTGGTGAACTCTGAAGTGTAATGGCAATGGACTTTTCTCCTGAAACACACCGAAATGGAGTTTGATTAAGTTCATCCAATGCATCTTCACATGATGTTTGTCAACACTGGATTGTTTGACATACTGACTATTTTACTATATCTTCTCACAATATTATAGAAATGAAACACCATGTCCACATGTCCTATTCATCATGTTCATGTTTTTGTCTGCTTGACAGTACTATACAAATTTGTGAATCTTGTATTAGAGTAGTTATAATTTGGGTACTTTGAGTACAGTTCTCTCATACTGTCAACTGGATGTTCAAGATGGCACCTTAATTTGTTTAAAAGTAGACATTTTCATTCATATATTTATTATGTCTGGAAAAATAAGTATTCACTGAAATTCAGGTTGCTTTATTTGTGTCTGTGAAGAGAGATGACAGAGGTGGCAGAGAGCGCACCCTGTATGTTTTCTTTATAATACAAAAGCACAGCGTTTGATGTTATTATGTTATATGACAATCGTGCGATAAATCGCGACTAAATATTTGAATCGATTGACAGCACTGATGTTAATTTGACATGAGGTCCAGTTACCAGTGTGACTCTAAAACAGGTAGTAGTAATGGCTACTTCTTACTTAAGTACATGTCAGAGCCCCAAACTTCTTTACTTAAACTTAAGTAAAAAAGTGCAGTCAGTACTTTAACTTTTAGCAGAGTCTTTTAAAACATTAGTATCTGTACTTCTACTTAAATAAAAGATGTGTGTACTTTTGCCACTTCTGCCTGTTTCCCTCTGAAGTACATAATATGATCATAATTACATAAAGAACAGGGGTCATAGCATGCCTTGACACTGCCATGTGATGACATGTCATGTCATCTACAAACACAAGCACCTGCAATGTTATAAAGTAAGTTTAACTTTAAAAACCCATTAATTACCAGCTAACCAACAGAGATCAGAAGAGTGGTTTGGCATTTCAGTCACTGAGGTTATAGCAGCAACACTTACCATCCGAAAGGTCATTTATCTGGGTTTCTAAGATGATCCGACAGACACTGGTAAAAGCAGTGCAGCAATCTGATTCTAGCCCTGATCTTCAACAAACACACAAGAGGGCAGACATAAAATGCAGTATCAGATTGTTCTGGGCATTTTCAATAAAATATAATGAAAACTTTAAGGCTGTTTTGTTTTCATACCTTAGGTAAAATGAGGCATGATATTGTATGATAGTAGATGCTTTTTTTTTTCTTTCTTTAAACAAGTGGTGTACATTCTAATCAAATCTGTGTTCAAAATTGGGCCAGGTCAAAACTGACCTGGAACATACTGTGAAGGTATATTCAAGTTAATCTCGCACTACATTCACAGTACTCAGTCAGATGCTTGTTTTCTTATTTTTCCTACAAAAAAATGTTTCGGCCTGGCTACTCTTCCTCTGCATGCTTTCAAGCACTTTAACGGATCCAGAATTCAGCTACATTACTTATTATCAATCTCCCACATTTGCCCACATCCATTTGCTGGCTCTCATCCACTGGCTTCCTGTAGCTTCTCACATAAAATTGAATACTCTCATGCCTGGCTCCAAAATTGAAAATGGACCAGACCTCTCCTTTCTGCAGGTTATTATAAACCAATGTTTTATACCTTACTTACTACAGCAAAAATTTTAATTGCAATAATTTTTTCTTTTAAATAGGGGATTGGTTTAATGGTATATTTTGCTCAGGTGGGTATAGGGAAGTAGAAGAGTCGGAGTAGGGGTAAGTGACACTGTGTCAGAAGATCCTGACAGAACCCCCCTCCACAGCTGTCTCCAGAGGGCCCCATTTTGTCCGCTTTTCTGGGGAGTAAGAGGTCTCATACAGAAGAGGCAAGGCTCAGGAGCAGAGTGGTGCCCTTTTTGCTGCCCTCTGCGAGGCTTGTGAATGAAGCGTCATTTTTCTCAGTGCTCGGGAGCCCCTTGTCGGGGCTCAGGAGCGGCAAAAGGAAATCGTGATCTCTTGGGATCAGATCGGTGCCTGTGTTGGGGCTTGTGAGTGGAGTGACGTCCTTAGCTGGGCTCGGGAGCGGACAGGCAGGCTGGAAGACACTCTCTGTAATGCAGCAGGACCAGGAGGCATTCACGTCAGAGCCAACAGGCCGTGTAGCATGCTTGGCCAAGCAGACAGGCTGGGGGGCTGAATAATCTGACCTTGAGTATTTGTCCTTTGTGTTCTTAAATGACAGACAAACCCGAAAGATCCTGACACACTGCTTCTCTGACCTGACCTACACAGTAAAATGAAATATGCAGTCAGCCACATTCAAGAGAACATATTACATATGTTTTACCTAAAAATATTAAGTTTATTAACTAAATTTGATTAAAATAAGTTTTTAATGAGAGGAATATGAGGAACAGAAACATGCTAAAGCTATCTTTTAAAAACAATGACAACTTTGTTCTCTCTTATATAAAATAAAAACAACAAATTCCTGGAAAGTTAATTCACAAAATGAGACACCAGGTAAGGAAAAAACGTGTGTGTTGAAAAAGATTTTATTTCCTCTTTCCGAAGTGTATTTCCTATGAAGGGTGTGATCAAAAACAAGACATTAAACACTATATTTGTCATATTTGGCACAATTGTCAATTAAACACATAGAGGATATTTTAAATTGTTGTGTTGGACAGAGTTTTCCATTTTTATTGTCAAAGGACAATATAATTTTTTTATTATTATTTTAGGTGAATGGTCTTCTAGTATAGTTTCAACAATTTGTAGGATATATAAAAAGTAAAGCCTGTTGCAGAGCCATTGTGATGTCACCAGCACCTTATCTTGTTTTTTCCCCTTTGAAACCTGCATATTGATTTGTTACTTAGAAGAAAGTGTTTTCTGTACTACCTTTCCAATAAAAGTTCAAGTTTACAAAAAAAACACTAGCCATGACGTTTAGTGTGAAAGCACAATAGTAACATATGCTGTATATGTGAGTTTCCTGATGTTGTTTAAAGTACCTCTATTCTGCATGTATTACATTCTTAAGATAGAATATGTAATTGAGAAGGTCACAGGAGCAGGAGTGTACAGTATAAATACAAATCAGGAAAAGAAAATACATAAAATAAATAATGGAGGACAGATAATGTATATCAACCATGAGATTAGTATTCTTGATGCAGGACAGAGAGCCAGAAAGGAAATTATTAATGTTTATATATAACAGTATAAGCAAAGAATTAATTAAATGGATGAAGTATACTTTAACCTCAGATTGTCCTTCAGTTGTTTTGTTCTTTTACAGAAATCATGCTGTGCTTTTTTTGTGAGAGACATATAAAGGAAAATTATATATTATTCTGACCCTTGCTTCTGAGCTATGTGTCTGTAGTTTTCCCCCAGACTTTCTGTCCTCATAATGATATAAACAATATAGATAATTGCATAATATTGTTTAGGAAATAACGTATAAACAATTGAGAAATGTTGAACCAGTTGAAGGGGCTGTAATTACAGGTATTTTTTTTTTTACGTTTTTCATCTCACACACATACAATTGTTTCACGCTGAGATAGGTATTAAAACACACACACATACACACACACACACACACACACACACACACACACACAGAAAAATTATCTTTTCTCAACAATTCCTTTATTGTTTTAATATTGAAGTTATTTTATCAATGCTGTTTTTTATACTTTGCCACTTATGTTGACTGTGATTGCTTGTTGTTGCTTTTACATTTCAAATCTTATTAATAGCTGAATCAATACTTATTAAATCCTTAAACATATTATTTATACTTCTTGGATGTTTTATTATTTTACAATTTGTAAATCATTTTTAATACAAATAAGTGAGTAGTAGGTTTGGCTTAGGAATTGAAGGAAAAAGCCACACGATCATTTAGTATATGAAATTATTCAATCTACCACTCTAATAATGTTCTATGTGTCTGTGTGTGGAGAAAATGGAAGCTGAAAAGGAGGAGGATGTCTTTCTGGCATGGTGATGAGAAAGTGTTGCTGATGAATAAATGAATGAAAACAATAGCAGTTCATTTAACATAAAATTTAATTGAATAATAACTGATTCACTGATGAATTAAAAATCTAATTGTCCTATTTTTCTGTAATTTAATCATGATTGATATTTAGATGGTGCCATCTAAACAACTTGCAAAGTGTCCTTGAAAAGTTTAAAGTATTAAAGATCACATTAGGAGAGCATGTTTAATTGGAGTTCTCTTTGTGTATTTAAGTAAAGAGTGTTTGTTAGTCATACAATGGTATTCCTATATTAGCCACAAAAAAAAACAAAAAACAATGTGTTGTGCTGCAGTGTTTGGAAATGTGTACATGATTGATAAAGCAAGTGGAAAAATGTCTTATTTTTCTACATGTGTACATTTTTGTCAGTAACTTGCAGACAGGTCATGTTCTAATTAAAGCATTAAAGCTTCAAAACATGTGGACTGCACTGCTTAAAATCTGACTTTCACAGGAAGCTGAATTTTTGGGAATGTCCTCTCCCCATATTAGTTTCAAGAGGAGTTGAGGGGGTGCAATTTATGTTTAATCATGCGCAAAACAACAGTTTGAGTCTGTAAGCAAGTTAAACTCATGGTATTTCAATAATCAAATTTGCTTATTGAATTGACAACCATCCTGTCAGATGGACAGGATGCAGTCAGATGGGGGTCAATTCAATGTAGAGCTAAAACATGCCCGAAATGACCTTCTGTAAGATTTTAGTAGTGGCAAATTGTCATGCAACTCACTTTAGTCGACCAGGTAATAAAATGAAACATTACAATTATCCTTAACCAAAAATTGAAAGTGAAAGATTTTATTTTTTTTTTACAATTGAATAATTTATCAAATAAAACCATTAAGTAGCAAGCATTTGTCTACCTAGAAAAATAAAATGAGAGACCAAGACTGCAAATTATCAATACCTTCTTGAATGTATTTTATTAGACAAGAAATAGATACAAATAAATCCAATTTGTCCTTTGCCTATATGGCAAATGGAACACCTAACCATTAAAGGTCAACCAGACATTTCCAATAATACCTTACAATTGCTAATTCACTATCCAACCAGTCAGCAGCTTCATATTTTCGACAAATAATTTTACCTAGATGCTGTCAAATATAATTGTCTCTTTTCAATAGGATTAATACACTGCTTCCCCCTTTTTGCTAGTTTCTTAGCCTTTTTGCCTGTAGAATCAACTGATTCAATTCTCTGTTGTTGTTGTTATTTTAAGGTAAAATTAAATAAAAATAACATTCTAATAACGCCAATCTATGTTTTATTCAGTGTCTTAATCATTCAATTATTATGTACTATTAGATTATTATCTTATATTACAATATTTTGTTAGAAAATAACTGAAGGTTCTAACTTTGATGGGCTGGCGGACTTTGAAGTTTGTATTCTTGTCTGATGTCCCCAGGTTAAGCACAATATCCACAGTAACCTGACCAGAATAATGCGATAATCTAAAGTGGAATAAAATGAATAAATAAATATTGTAAACAAATGTGATTCGTTTGTGTTCGTAACTTATTTTATTTTTACTATGTCAGTATGAATAATTGTTAAATAAATTTGAATCCATTTAATTTTAGGCATAGACTAAAATGACTAAAATGTTATTATAAAAGTGATCATTCATTAGAATGAGAGCGTTAATATAAACGTAGTGTGAATAACATCATTATCTTGGACTTTTCTCTGTACCTTTATTAGAATGCATTTTATTGTATGTTGTGAATCATGCTTTCAAAAATAAAGGTGTCAATAGTATGTTTTTAGCAATTAACAAAATGGAAAATGTTTTAGTTAAAGAACCCACATATGAAATTGATGATCGTTAACAACTGAATGGTATAGGTTTAATCATGTACCTTACTCTGATCCTACAAAATCCCAGCATAATCTATTGATACAGTGTACGTGTATAAAGTGCAGTGGGAGTATAAAAATTGCTGCTACAAGAGCAGGCCTAAGGTGAAGTGCCAGTGCAAACATCATCAAAGTCTGGACATTGTAAACAGTGTAAAGCAAACCATTAATTGTAGTGTCTGTGCAAATGGATATAAATAGTGAGTAGTGCAAGTACTCAGGTTTAGATATGGCTAATTCTAAGACTGGCTGAGAGCAATTGTGTGTGAATGAAACCTCTATTACATTTACAATGGGAATCCAACATAAACTCCATTCTGAAAAAGGCCCAGCAGAGGATGTACGTTCTACACCAATTAAGGAAGTACAGTCTGCCACAAGAGCTGTTGATTCAGTTCTACACTGCAGTCATTGAATCTGTCCTGTGCTCATCAATCACCATCTGGTTTGGAGCAGCAACAAAATAGGCTAGAAACAGACTGCAGAATACCGTTAAAACAGCAAAAAAAAACATTGGTGCTCCCCTGCCCTCTCTCCAGGACTTGTACCATACAAGACCCAGAAACCGGGCAGAAAAAATCACTACTGACCCTTCGCACCCAGGACACAACATCTTTCAGCTCCTCCCTTCTGGCAGGCGCTACAGAACTTTGTTCACCAAAACTGCCAGACACAGGAACAGTTTCTTTCCCCAAGCAATCAGCCTCATTAACAACTGACTATAATTATATTCCCTGCTTCATATCTATAAGTACTTCACAGAACTGTCAGTCATCACATTATCCGTATATGTTACACACTATGGCTGCTATATATTGCACAAAGTTCCATAGTAAACTCTTTATCAAACTTGATGCACAATACTGTCATTTGCACTACCATGCACTCACACTTTATGTACATTACTGATCTGTCATATAACCTGTATCCCTATTTAATACTCACACTGTCTATACTGTCTCACATTGTCTGTATTGTCTTGTCTTGTCTGTTTTGACTTGTATAGTCCAAGCTGAATGTATAGTTTTTATTTATGTCTGTACTTTGAGAGTCACTAACAGCTGGAACCAAATTCCTTGTGTGTATCAACACACTTGGCCAATAAACCTGATTCTGATTCTGATTTACATTTACATTTGCGGCATTTAGCAGACGCCCTTATCCAGAGCGACGTACAAAAGTGCTTTGAGTCTCCAGCTATGAATAAATCTACACTGATATGCAAGATTACAAACTTAATATAAATATAATTTGAATTCTACAAAGCAAACTTGGACAGTGCTAATTTAAGTGTTTTAGGAAGAGGTAGGTCTTTAATCGTCGCTTGAAGATAGTCAGGGACTCCGCTGTACGGACATCTAGGGGAAGTTCATTCCACCACCTCGGTGCCAGAACAGAGAAGAGCCTTGAAGTGTACTTACCTCTCAATCTGATAGAAGGTGGTACCAGTCGAGCAGTGCTGGAGGATCTCAGACAGTGTGGTGCAGTGCGAGATGTGATGAGGTCTCTAAAGTAAGATGGTGCTGGTCCATTTTTGGCCCTGTAGGCAAGCATCAGTGTTTTGAATATGATACGTGCAGCTACTGGAAGCCAGTGAAGGGAGTGCAGCAGTGGGGTGATGTGGGAGAACTTGGGCATATTGAACACAAGTCGTGCAGCTGTGTTTTGGATCATTTGCAGTGGACGAATAGCGTTCAGGGGAAGACCTGCCAGCAGAGAGTTGCAGTAGTCGGGTCTTAAAATGACAAGAGACTGAACAAGCACCTGGGCAGCCTGTGTGGACAGAAATGGTTGAATCCTTCGGATGTTGTAGAGAAGAAATCGACAGGAACGAGCCACATTAGCGACATGTGGGAAGAAGGACAGTTCATTGTCTATTGTTACCCCAAGGTTACGAGCAGTGGCTGAAGGGGAGAGCAGAAGAGTGAAGAGTTATTCAGAGATCTTGACCTGGAAATGAATCACCTGGGACGACGAGCAGTTCTGTTTTGCCGGGGTTGAGTTTTATTTGATGAGCACTTATCCATGAAGATATGTCTGTCAAGCATGCCGAGATCCCAGCAGAAGCTGTGGTATCTGATGGAGGAAAAGAAAAGATTGTTGAGTTGAGTGTCATCTGCATAGCAGTGGTAAGAAAACCCATGTGAGGATATGACTTCACCAATGGAGTGGGTATAATGGGAGAAAAGGAGGGGACAAAGTACCGAGCCTTGTGGGACACCAGTGGTGAATCTGCACGGGGGGTGTGTGGATCCCCTCCATGTTACCTGGTATGAGCGACCTTCCAGGTAGGAAGCAAACCATTCCCATGCTGTTCCGCGGATACCGAGGCTCTTGAGGGTAGACAAGAGAGTCTTGTGGTTGACTGTGTCAAATGCTGCTGAAGGGTCCAGGAAGATAAGTTCAGATGACAGCTTGGCTGATCGAGCAGCATGCAGTTTCTCAGAAACAGCCAAAAGGGCCGTCTCTGTGGAATGTGCCGCTTTGAACCCAGACTGGTTTGGATCATGGAGGTTGTTCTGTGAGAAATGGACAGACAGTTGTTTAAAAACAGTGCGTTTCAGAGATTTAGAAAGAAAGAAGAGAAGTGATACCGGTCTGTAGTTGTTGATGTCTGATGGATCCAGAGCAGGTTTCTTTAAGATGGGAATGACCCTTACTTGCTTGAAGGTAGTTGGCACATAGCCAGATGTTAAGGACCCATTGATGATTTTGGAGATGAAGGGCAGGAGATATTGTGTGATGGTCTGAAGCATAGTTGAAGGGATTGGATCCAGAGGACAGGTGGTGGGATTGCAAGATTGGATGCAGTATCTCATCTTCTGTTAAGGTTGTGAAGCTTGACAACAGAGGAGTAGTGGATTCCTGACTGTGTTGTGTAGTCATTGTTGGGGAGAAAGTGAAGGTCTGGCAGATTTCCTTAATCTTTTCATCTATTAAAGGAGCTGCTCTGTTTCATTAGTAGGTCATGGAGGGAATGCTATTTATTGCCCAGAATGGCTGTAAGTTTAGGCTTCCATTAATACATACATCTCATGCCCAGTTCAAGACAGACCACTGGTTGAATTAATTCTGCCTTTCCTGTGCAAGTACAAGGCTTAGATTTGTCCTGAGCACAGATGATGATATTATCCACTGCTTTTATGTTTAATAAAGCAGCACGCCAATACATGTCTTGTACCAGGTTCTGCTGTTTGCTCAATTTCTGTAATTATGGCATCCATTAGTGTGACCATAAAAATACTCCAATACTACAGATAATGTACTCCAATAGCTCATGTTTATAGTTGTACAATACATCACTGTACTCAAACAGCCTGAAAGATTCTTTTTTGCAATGTGAAATGCAGAACATTTCCTATTACAGACATGAATGAAAAAGATAATACAAAGAAACTATAAGCATGACATGAAGTATCTACAAAAACATCACTGCCACTGTGAGGACATTTTACAATATTTCTTAGAATGAATGTGGAGTGTTTTTCAAATACATTTTTAAAAGCCAATTGTTATTTAGACAACTAAATGGTGGGTGTCACGTAATAATGGTGCAAATATATAAATAAAAAGCATTGAATAACATGAAACATAACCAAGAAAACCATAACCTGGACATGAATGAAACATTGTGGGCTGACAAAAATCATGGAAAGATGAGGTGATGGTGCTTCATACTTGTCACATGTACTTTAGAGCTCAGTGATTATTTTTCTTCCCATATCCTAGCAATGTTAGGAGCTGGGGCCAGAGCACAGGGTCAGCCATGATACAGCAACCCTGGACCACAGAAGTTAAGTAGCCTTGTTCAGGGGTCCCAAGAGCGGCAGCTTGGTGATACTGGGGCTTTAACCCTCGACCTTTTGATCAATAACCCAGAGCCTTAACCACTGAGCTACCACCTTCCCCCAATATAGGGTGGCACTGATCATGAATGTGAAACATATTACATAGTCCATAATCCTGAGAGAGCCCCATGTCCCAACCATAGCCCCTCCAAACAAACCGATCCCAATGCGCAAAGTCCTTTCTTAAATTGGAAGAAGGGGGTGGATGGGAAGCAACGTTCTTTGGGAAGCAAAAAAAAGGGAGCAATAATCTCTGTGAAGCAGGTGGGAAGAGCAGGAAGACAGAGCAACATCCGCAGCAGGGCAGGGAAGTGGAACGATATCCTCAGAATTAAAGAGGGACAAAACAAAATCCTCAGCAGTGCAGGTAGAAGAGGCAAAATCCATGTCAGGGAAGCAAAACAATGAGCAGAACTTGTAGAAAACATAATCCCTGTACATAATCCCGATAATGGGCAGTGATGCTTATGGTGTAGGCCAACACTTAGGAAAAGATACTGATACATCAGAAGGTCTTTACACAAAAAACAAATGAAGAGTATTGAAAATTTTATTTTATTAATTTAGAGCAAAAGATCATCGGTTACATTTATAATGCTGCAAAAATTAAAATTGTTGTATTTTATAAGCAGGAATTCTTTTTTATCAGAGAACATTTTTCAGAGTTGCTAGCCATGCTAATTCGTGCCAAAGACAATGACTTCCTACCATTTAGGTTATATATAGAACAGTAAAGCTAGTGTAAAACAAAGTGCTTTCAGATATTATGCTTCTTTTACTGATTACATAGTTTTATTTACATCACTGTAGATCAGACCAAGCTGCTTTAAAAAGGTAGGAGCTCTAAATCCATAAAATTTATAATGGTCTGTGTAAAAATGGTCATTACAAATATACATCTTAGCATAAATTAGTCCCTAAAAGTTTAGCCCTAATGAGCAAGCCAAGGAAGAACTATCTAAATGATATGAGGTAGAAACCTTCAGGGGAAAAGACTCAGAAGGGAACCCCTCCACGGTTTGATAACAAACGTCCATTCACTATAGTTCCTTCACTGTTTTGGTTGTCAGATGCAAAACTGTTTGGGCATCTGCTGTAAGCCATTGTTGCACACTGCTTATATTACTTACAGTCCAAATCCCTCTTAATGGTTCTTGACTTTAAACCTTAGTAATCTCATGGCTCTTCAATAAGATATAGTGTGCCAAATGTTAAACTGTACCATACCATACCATACCATCTTCTCCCGCTTATCCGAGACCGGGTCGCGGGGGCAGCAGTCTAAGCAGAGATGCCCAGACTTCCCTCTCCCTAGACACTTCTTCCAGCTCTTCCGGGGGGACACCGAGGCGTTCCCAGGCCAGCCGGGAGACATAGTCTCTCCAGCGTGTCCTAGGTCTTCCCCGGGGTCTCCTTCCAGTGGGACGCGCCCGGAACACCTTCCCAGGAAGGCGTCCAGGAGGCATCCGGAACAGATGCCCGAGCCACCTCAGCTGACCCCTCTCGATGTGGAGGAGCAGCGGCTCTACTCTGAGCTCCTCCCGAGTGACCGAGCTTCTCACCCTATCTCTAAGGGATCGCCCAGCCACCCTGCGGAGAAAGCTCATTTCGGCCGCCTGTATCCGGGATCTTGTCCTTTCGGTCATGACCCAGAGCTCATGACCATAGGTGAGAGTAGGAACGTAGATTGACCGGTAAATCGAGAGTTTCGCCTTGCGGCTCAGCTCTTTCTTTACCACGACAGACCGGTACATCGACCGCATTACTGCAGAAGATGCACCGATCCGTCTGTCAATCTCCCGTTCCACCCTTCCCTCACTCGTGAACAAAACCCCAAGATACTTAAACTCCTCCACTTGCGGCAGGAACTCTCCACCAACCTGAAGTGGGCAAGCCACCCTTTTCCGACTGAGGACCATGGCCTCGGATTTGGAGGTGCTGATTCTCATCCCAGCCGCTTCACACTCGGCTGCAAACCGTCCCAGTGCGTGCTGAAGGTCCTGGTCTGATGAAGCCAACACGACAACATCATCTGCAAAGAGCAGAGACGAAATCGTGTTGTCACCAAACCGGACACCCTCCGGCCCCTGGCTGCGCCTAGAAATTCTGTCCATAAAAATTATGAACAGAACCGGTGACAAAGGGCAGCCCTGCCGGAGTCCAACATGCACCGGGAACAAGTCTGACTTACTGCCGGCAATGCGAACCAAGCTCCTGCTTCGGTCGTACAGGGACCGGACAGCCCTTAGTAAAGGGCCCCGGACCCCATACTCCGGGAGCACCCTCCACAGGCCGCTGCGAGGGACACAGTCGAATGCCTTTTCCAAATCCACAAAACACATGTGGACTGGTTGGGCAAACTCCCATGAACCCTCCAGCACCCTGTAGAGGGTATAGAGCTGGTCCAATGTTCCACGGCCTGGACGAAAACCACACTGTTCCTCCTGAATCCGAGGTTCTACTATCGGCCGTATTCTCCTCTCCAGTACCCTGGCATAGACTTTCCCAGGTAGGCTGAGAAGTGTGATCCCCCTATAGTTGGAACACACCCTCCGGTCCCCCTTCTTAAAAAGAGGGACCACCACCCCGGTCTGCCATTCCAGAGGCACTGTCCCCGACCGCCACGCGATGCTGCAGAGGCGTGTCAGCCAAGACAGCCCCACAACATCCAGAGACTTGAGGTACTCAGGGCGGATCTCATCCACCCCCGGTGCCTTGCCACCGAGGAGTTTCTTTACTACCTCGGTGACTTCAGCTTGGGTGATGGACGAGTCCACCTCTGAGCCCTCAGCCTCTGCTTCCTCAATGGAAGACGTGACGGCGGGATTGAGGAGGTCCTCGAAGTATTCTTTCCACCGTCCAACGACATCCCCAGTTGAGGTCAACAGCTCCCCACCTCCACTGTAAACAGCATTGGTAGGGCACTGCTTCCCTCTCCTGAGGCGCCGGACGGTTTGCCAGAATCTCTTCGAGGCCAGCCGATAGTCCTTCTCCATGGCCTCACCGAACTCCTCCCAGGCCCGAGTTTTTGCCTCCACAACCACCCGGGCTGCAGTTCGCTTGGCCTGCCGGTACCTGTCAGCTGCCTCAGGAGTCCCACAAGCCAACCAGGCCCGATAGGACTCCTTCTTCAGTTTGACAGCATCCCTTACTTCCGGTTTCCACCACCGGGTTCGGGGATTGCCGCCTCGACAGGCACCGGAGACCTTACGGCCACAGCTCCGAGTGGCCGCTTCGACAATGGAGGTGGAGAACATGGTCCACTCGGACTCAATATCTCCGGCCTCCCTCGGGATCCGGTCAAAGCTCCGCCGGAGGTGGGAGTTGAAGATCTCTCTGACAGGAGACTCGGCCAAACGTTCCCAGCAGACCCTCACAGTACGCTTGGGTCTGCTGAGTCTGTCCAGCTTCCTCCCCCGCCATCGGATCCAACTCACCACCAGGTGGTGATCAGTTGACAGCTCCGCCCCTCTCTTTACCCGAGTGTCCAAGACATACGGCCGCAGGTCAGATGAAACGACCACAAAGTCGATCATCGACCTATGGCCTAGGGTGTCCTGATGGACACCCTTATGCTTGAACATGGTGTTCGTTATGGACAAACTGTAACTAGCACAGAAGTCCAATAACTGAACACCGCTCGGGTTCAGATCAGGGGGGCCGTTCCTCCCAATCACGCCCCTCCAGGTATCACTGTCGCTGCCCACGTGGGCATTGAAGTCTCCCAGTAGAACGACGGAGTCCCCAGTCGGAGCACTGTCCAGCACCCCTCCCAGAGACCCCAAGAAGGCCGGGTACTCTACACTGCCGTTTGGCCCGTAGGCACACACGACAGTGAGAGACCTATCCCCGACCCGTAGGCGCAGGGAAACGACCCTCTCATTCACCGGGGTAAACTCCAACACATGGCGGCTGAGCTGGGGGGCTATAAGCAAACCCACACCAGCCCGCCGCCTTTCACCATGGGCAACTCCAGAGTGGTGAAGAGTCCATCCTCTCTCGAGGAGTGTGGTTCCAGAGCCCAAGCCGTGCGTAGAGGTGATCCCGACTATCTCTAGTCGGAACCTCTCAACCTCACGCACAATCTCAGGCTCCTTCCCCGCCAGCGAGGTGACATTCCACGTCCCTAGGGCTAGCTTCCGTGTCCAGGGATCGGGTTGTCGAGGCCCCCGCCTTCGACTGCTGCCCGATCCTCTCAGCACCGACCCCTTACGGTCCCTCCTGCAGGTGGTGAGCCCACTGGAAGGCGGCCCCACGTCGCTCCTTCGGGCTGAGCCCGGCCGGACCCCATGGGGGAAGGCCCGGCCACCAGGCGCTCGCATACGAGCCCCAACCCCGGGCCTGGCTCCAGGGTGGGGCCCCGGCTGCGCCATACCGGGCGACGTCACGGTCCTTGATCTGTTTTTTCTCATAAGGGTTTTTTTTGAACCGCTCTTAGTCTGACCCGTCGCCTAGGACCTGTTTGCCTTGGGAGACCCTACCAGGGGCATATAGCCCCGGACAACATAGCTCCTAGGGTCATTCGGGTACTCAAACCCCTCCACCACGTTAAGGTGGCAGTTCAAGGAGGGGATGTTAAACTGTGTTTAATGTTATAATGTTTGTGAATTTTTTTTTAAGTATTAATGCACATAAGACAAAGCTGCATAATGTTTGTTATAATTTTGGAAAAAATGTATACCTTTAATTTCCCGAAATAGACAATATTTTCATGTTTCAAAAATGTTTCATTTCATATTTTTTCTTTTAAATGTTAGATTGTTTATTTTATTTTTTTCATGATTGTGAACATCTACTTCCATCAAAAGGTACAGGCTTTTTGTTGCCACTCAGGATAGTAAAGGCTACAACAAAATACAACACTTTATCTTACAAAGCCTTAAAGTTATTGAATATTCAAATCATTTTCCAACTAAGTCACAGCCCCAATTCTAAGCTAAAAACATATTTTAAGTCAAGCCTGTTGTTTAATAAGTTAAAAGCTTTTTATTTGTGGCAGATTTTGAGGTTTCACAGACAAACATTCAATGATTTTCCGAACACTTTTTGAGCATATAGCACACAGTAATAGAAGAGAACGATTTATAATTGCACAATTCAATGTCACCCAGATGAGTCTAGGATCTCTCAAGGTTTCTTTCTCAGGTCATCTCCAGGAGGTGATTAGGCGTTGCTCCCTATCACCTCTGACTTGCTTATTAGGAATAAAGTTAAACATTTAAAGTTTCCATGCAGAATTAATATATTTTTGTAAAGCGCTTTCTGACAATGTACATGGTAAAAATAAATAAATAAATAATAATAAAAAAAAAAAAACAACACTATATATATGAATCTGAATTCAATTAAAATATGCAGGATATTCCAGAAGCACTCTAGGATTTAATTCATTTGTGCAGTGTATTTTGAGTAGGAGCTGCAGGCCAAAATCTGATGTCACTGCAATGAGTTTGTCCTGTGCCAAAAGCTTCCATCACAGATGGATGCAGCACTGGCACAAATAAGCAAACAGGCAGCAAAAAGCCATCAATCAATACAGAAATAGAGTCACAGGAAGGGATCAACTAGACCGACTACCCAAACTGGGCATAGAGCCTCAGAAAGACTCAATTCTTCTATATATACACTATGATATCACTATCATTATATTCCTGTCATGCAGCCAGTAGACATAGTCAGCAAGTTGTTATTGTGTTCTTCTATGCTATTTTTTGCCTTGTAGTATATCCTTAGAAAACTAATATATTAATGGCACATTTGGCTCGATATAAATATAAAACAAGCTGCAATATTATTTGGATTATTAACAAAAAGGAAGTCTTTGATTTATTAGAAGTGGACATCTAGAGCTATGTTGCAGTTGCAACTTCAAGTAGAATATATAATTAATAAACATACAGTAGTTTGTGGCACAGGGTACTGTAATTCATGACAAAATTCATTATGACATTAAACGATAAGCTAGTTCTACAGCACAAAAACTTCATTCTGGCACACAAGATTGTTGCATGAGATGGTTAAGATCAAATTGTGCCATTTTATTGTGTATAATGACATTTGAAAGAGATGGTACTGATTTGGCATGCTTCAGTTTTTCCGCTACTTGCTTCCTTTTAACCTAGCAGAGGTATAGGAGAAAAAAGGTTTTACATCAATAGACACTGATTAGTGTGATTAGACCATGCCCAGTGCTTTGACCTGTTAAACCACTGTGTAATTAAAGGCCATTAATCGAACGCTATCAATCCAATAACCGCCCAACAT
The DNA here is from genome assembly GCA_014706435.1 of Silurus glanis. Taxonomy (NCBI): domain Eukaryota; kingdom Metazoa; phylum Chordata; class Actinopteri; order Siluriformes; family Siluridae; genus Silurus; species Silurus glanis. Next base: position 3,173,840 of record JAAIIK010000030.1, read on the forward strand.
CATGTAAGCCAAGCAAATGGTTTAAAAGTCATTGAACGCTTGGTACATCTATCCTACAAATTGTGTTTTGTGTCATTTTTATAAATCAATCAATTTTTATTTTTATTGTTAGGATAATTGAATAGAAATTATTTGAACAAATATTCAATATTATTTTTATCTAGTCATTGTTTAACCTTTTTTTTCTTTTCCATTAATATAAATAATCTGCTCTTGCATCCCACTCCTTGAAAATTCTGTTAGGAAATAAAAAAAATTAATTTACTTGTTTTTATGATTCTAACAATTCTCTTGGAAGGACACATGGAAGGGAAATTTTTTTTCATATGAATATGTCACCTTGTTGTGACCTTGGTTTTTTTTTTTTCAATCTGTTCCCAAATCTAATCTTTTCATCTGCTGGTTGCAATTAGAATTTCATTGAATTCTATAGAAATATTTACAGACAAATATTGTTAAACAGCAGTGGCTTCTCCTGGCTGCTCTGTGGTTGTTTTATGGTTTCAAAAATAGGGACTAGGATGCACTATGACATATTGCTCAACAGGAATATTAGCCCCTCAGTGCTTAAACATAGAAACCAGCACGGGGAAATCGAAAAAGTGCGTCAGAGGGAGTAACACAGAGTGAGTAAGTGAGTGAGTGAGTCAGATAGTGATAGTGATGAAGAGAGCTTTCATGCCAGTGAATCAGGGCCAACTGCTTAGACAACAGTTCCCGCAGTGTACAAAATTGGATAAAGTAAAATCATGCTGTACAGTCGTGGAAGAAGGTTAATTGGTCTCCACTGCAAAAATCGAAATAAATTTTTTTATATATTAAACCAGAGGTTTTAACAATTGCCTATTATAAGACTACAGCTTTCAAATATAAAATTATGAAAGCTTTTTCTAGCCATTTTTAAACAATTAAAATTGTCATTGTTTCATATTTTATTGGCTTATTTTATTTGATTCCTTTAAAATAAAACAATATTATATGGCAAAAAAAAGAAGCTAGACTATTTTTCAAGCTTGAAATGAACAGAAAAGTTTAGAAATAGTTTTATTAATCTTACATATGGTTTATTGTAATTAAATCTTACAATAATCACTTTAAGAGCAGTCAATTAACATATATTTACAAAATTACAGAGCTCAGATATAAATTTGGAATTTGTATAAAATTTGGCCAGAATCAGTGATTTGTTTTTTATTATTTTGTTGTTGTTACAGTGTTGAAAAAAATCTAAGCGATAATATTTATGCTTGCGTTCCAAAACTTAGGCATATAAATATTAAAATGTGTTTTATCAGAGTCCAAGTAAAAGAATTAAATGAACTGTGGCTAATAGCAAGATAATTATTGTACACTTAATTAATGAGTCTAATATCTGTAATGATTAATTATATCCATTTAAAAAAACTCTTGCTTAAACTAAAACTGGAGCTGATGAATCATTTTCGTGTAGATTTGAAGTGTTTTCTAAGTAAAGTCTCAGATTAGCCCAGACACTTAGAAGGTCAGGCTGAGACCAACGAGGCAACACCACTAATCCCTCGTCTCACTAATTCGAAAAGCGTGATCTTGCCAGGAGCCTTGCGGATCAACATTAACTCAGTCAATGGCGATTGCCTAAGGGAGCACTCGGCTAACAGACAGTTCTGACCAGTGTGTCACATTTTTCCTCCTCGTTAGCCTGCATTAACCTCGTGCCTGAAGGCGAGTCTTAATGGGCAAATAAGGGTACTAAGGAGAAAATGATGTTAAACAATTATCCAATTAGCAGTCTCTCACCCCAAAGCGATATCCTTAGTATTTGTAAATGATCTTATAAATGTCACTTGGAGAGTGTGCTCTTGCAAAAATGGTTGCTCTGATTTAGCATACAGAGAACAGAAACATGAAATCTGAATCATGACATGTTTGTGTTTGGGGTTTTGTGTCTGTGTGTACATAAATAAAGGGAATAGTATCTTAAGGCATGGTACCTATTGCTTGTAGATATTTGTTGGATTACACTTAAATCTGCATCACAATGCTGTTGAATTCTCAAATCTGATTGGTCAGGAGATTCTAAATAAAATAAAACCATAGGTTTGTATATGAATTCATTTGAACTAATATAATATTGTTTTAATAATAACAAATCACAGGGATTTGCATGGTGGATTTTTGTAAAGAGACATTATTAAAGGGTTAAAGAGGCATTCAGTAGAGAAGCAGGTAAGGGAATGACAGTTTATAGCTGCTATAACACAACATTAATTGTAACTATTAAAGGTTAAAAGACTTTACATCAGACTTAAATATGAAATAATTGTAATCCTTGACAGATTGCTTTGGTATGCGAGCAAAAAAATATATCAGGACATCAGACCATTTCATCATTGATTATGTCTGTAACTGCATGCCCTGTTTAGTTTGACTCATTAAATAATCAATAGTTTAATAGAGACACATGCATTTAAAGCAGAGCTGCCCAAACCAGGGAACATGGGCCAAAGTTGGCCCTTGGTGACTTTTAATTTGGCCTGCCATGCTATAGATGCGATGAGGGCAATAGGGGGAAAATGTCATTAAGCAAACTTTTAGACTTTTTTCATTGTACTTCAGGTTTTACTGAACTGTAACTTTAAAAAAATATATTTGCATTAGTTTAGCAGATTGCAGAGTAAAATTCTCTATTTATTTTATTTTCAAATATGAAATTATAGATGAGGGGAACCAAAGCAACTTTAATTTTAATATAATGTTTGCTATAATCAAGCAAGTTTGTTTTTTGGGACTTCATATTTATTGACAGTTTTAGCATGGGCACAGTTTGACAAATGTATTTTTGGTTTTAACTGTGGTAAAAAAAAAAAAAAAAGTCTATGTGTAGTATGACTCAACTAATTGCAACCCACATATTAAATACATGAATTAGCTGTATGAGAAATTACAGTTTAAACTTCAAAGGGTGTATGCAAAGGGTTTCTTTGCTATTTACTTATCAAAATTGAACTATCGCTCCTGGTTATTGATCTGGTTATCGCAAGAAAAAGACAATTAGGGTAGGCATATTCAAAGGAATGCATCCAAGACTGCATGGATTATTATAATGCAAAATTAATGGAAATGTATAAATTATGTTCAAATATTATCACCTGGTCTGCTTAAGATGAAACAGCTGTGAGATTAATAGTCTCTTAGCATGCCTGAGCTCTGAGTCTTTCTCCTTCACCTTAATTGTCACATATGTGCCTGTTACATAACAGTTGCCCTTTGGAATGGTTCATTTAATTATCCTTATTATAGTAACTACATCCATCTCCAGTCCACAGAAATGGTTATATTTCTTTCACATGGATGGCTATGTTTATTCTGCCATGTGCATGTAATTATTACTTGTTTGGAATGATTTCACTCATCAAAATGAGATCAGGCAAGTTCTATCACCTGGGAAACATGTCAAAGTTTATAATTTACTTTTGCCTTCATATAGTTCACAGTTCTATAATGAAAAACTGAAGAAACTGCCTGAACGAACGCGTCCTCTGTGAAATACATTTATTTTGAATTTCCCAATTTAGTGCAGATGATATGGTCTCAGGGTAAAGCCCAAGACCAGTTTGCTCCTTGACATACTCTTGTTTTGATGTACTAAATGAATTGCTATTGCATATCTGAAGCACAAATAAAAAATATCAGCCGTTTTCATTAAACTAATCAATGTGCAGAAACAAATATTCTCTAAAATCAAAGAGACACCATGGGGTCCATATTAAATCAGCAGCCAGGCAAACTTTAAACTGGCACTGTTTGGTATTTATATAACAGTATAGTAAAACCATGCCCTTGTGTTCGGTTCTTTCATTTTTTTTATTCAATCTAACCATGTGCATGTGTAAATGTGAGCGCTAGATGTTTGTTTGTATTTGTGTTACGCAAGGGCTTGTCTTACATTTTGCAGTCCCATAAAGAACCAGGCATCTCAGTTTTTGCATTGTAAACTACATATTCAACATGGTTTAAAAACCTTCTTCATAAATCCCCATTGAAATAAATAAAACACATTTTAAAGATTGGCTTCTAAAACAACAGCTGGACCAACAGCATAGTGGTACATGCGGTTTGATTCCGAGTTTCGCAGGTTCTCCTTGTGTCCACATGGATTTCCTTTAGGCCACAATATAGAAAAGCTTTGGAAGACTGAATCTTCCTTAAAGGGACTTGAATTACAACCCCAATTCCATAAAAGTAAATAAAAACAGAATGCAATGATCTGCAAAATCTCCTAAACCCATATTTTATTCACAATAAAACAGAAAACATATCAAATGTTTAAACTGAGGAAATGTACCATTTTACAGAAAATAATTAAGTTATTTGGAATTTTATGGACACAACATGTTTCATAAAAGTTGAAACAGGGACATTTTTTACCAACGTGTAGCATTGTAACATCTATACGGCTGGGAACTGAGTAGACCAGGTTCTCCACTTTTAGGAGAGGAATGTTGCCCCATTTGTGTCTGATACAGGATTCTAGATGCTCAACATCTTTGTCATACGTTCTGTTTCATGATATGCCAAAAGGTTTAATCGGTGAAAAGTCTTGACTGCAGGCAGGCCAGTTCAGCACCTGTATTCATCTACAATGAACTACTGTTGGTATAGATGCAGAATGTGGCTTAGCATTGTCTTGCTGAAATATGCAAGGATTTCATGACAAGTTGTTGTCAGTATGGAAACATATGTTGCTCTAAAACCTGCATATACCTTTCAGCATTGATGAAGCCCTTTGAATGTAACATCTGGCACATTCCACAGACACTAATGCACTCCCGCACCATCAAAGATGCAGGCTTTTGAACCGAAAGCTGTTGATAAGCCGGATGGTCCCTCACCTCTTCAGTCCAGAAGATGTGGTGTCCATGCTTTTTAAAAAGCATTTCAAATTTTGATTTGTCTGACCACAGAACTGTTTTTCACGCCTTAGACCTTTTTAATTGAGCTTTGGCCCAGGGAAGACAGCAGCATTTCTGGATCATGTTCACATGAGGATAGAATTTTAACCTGCAATTGTGTATGACCTGTCAAACTGTGTTCACAGACAGCAATTTCTGGAGGTGTTTCAAAGCCCATGCAGTGAATCCCATTACAGAATCATACCTGTTTTTAATGCAGTGTCACCAGAGGGCCCAAACATCACGGACATCCAGAATTGATTGTCTCTTTATTTCTCCAGATTCTTGGAATCTTTTGATGATAATACATATTATCATGTAGATATAAGATATTCAAGGTTTTTGCAATTATATGTTGAGGAACATTATTCTGCCTCTATATGATATTTTGTTTATACCCAGTCATGTTACTGACCTTTTGCTAAATAACCTCATTAGTTGCACAATTTCTCCCCCAAAAACTCCAGCAACTGGAGTCATCAGTTTCCAGATGTATACAGACTGTTGTTAAAAGTGTACACACTAGTATACATGGCCCTGTCACTACTTTTTTAGACTTGTTAAGGCCATCAAATTCAAAATGACCTTGCTTCTTCCTTAAATTGGTACATTTCCTCAGTTTAAACCATGGATATGTTTTCTGTGCTCTATTGGAAATATTGTTTTCTATCATTCACACCAAACACATCAACATCCCTTAAGAAATATACTGTATAAAAATGCTAATTGACAAACAGTGCCCATTTAATTTCCTGTTTCCACCTTAATGAACCTGAAAGCAGCAAATAGATGGCTTACTTCATAGATCTAAAATAAAATAAAAAATACTTTTAACTTGAGTAAGAAGATTTGCAAATCCCAAATTATGAACAAACATCGTTTTTCCTGATGGGAGCTAATCATTTTGGAGTTAACCATAATTGTATTGCTCAGTACACTTGTTTAATTTTATATTTCCTTTTTGTTTTGTTTTTTTTTGTTTTTTTTTTGTTTTTTTACATACTTCATAAGGCCAACAGGGCTTTTTTTTTTTTTTTTGGTCAGATGAACACTTCTTTTCTGGAATAAAATCGACTAATAAAACAAAAGCTACAGAATAAAGGGGGTGTAAAACTTGTTACAAAAGAAAGTGCTTTTATTAGGACACATCTATGGATGATAAAAAAAAAAATAAAAAATAGATACACAATTTCTGATGTGTTGTGTAATAGTCAGTCACTAGGAAACAACAGCTACACTCTCTAAACCACGAACTCTTCTTTTTTTGTTGCATGACCGGACAACTCGACCCCTCGCGTTCTACTTTAATGAATCTGTATTTTTGGCTCGGGCACACTGAACAAGTTTTTCTTTTTACCCACAGGAAGGAAACATTTGGATAAGTTTCTACTTCACACTGTCAAACAGCCTACAGATCCTCAAAGATTTTGCATTCAGTTAAAGGTTATTATTATTGTTTTTTATTATTATTACTGCCTTGTACAGAGGTTTCTGTGCTGTAATCCACCTGCATGTTGTCAGAGTTTTACACAAGTAGACTTTTAAGAACATGTTTAGTTTACCTCAATGCTTTTATTTTACTTTGTCAAAATGGCCTACAATCAATGTGGGTATTGTCTGTGGCTCAAAATGTCTTCAGAGTCGCACGTCCTTCATAATGTAATCCAAGTGCCACTGAATTACGGCTATAGATAATAATATTAAAACCTGGTGACATCAATTTAGTTCCATAAAGACAGGGTTCTCATTCTTCTAGGACTCTGATTGCCTCAGCTGTTTGTCTGTGAAACTCACAGGGCACCTCAACAGCACCTCCAACTGCTTGTATGCTGAAGTGTCCTGCATGTCCTGTACATGGATAGAAATCATGCATGTTTCCCAAATCATTAACGCTGGATTGCACTAATTCACCTGAAGGAAAAATGAACACCCCTTTCTGGAACCAATGCAGTTTGAACTATGTGTAAATAGTTTTATTTTGAACCAGTATAAAGAATTAGTCATTATTTATTCATATTAATCACGTTCAAACAGCAGATCCAGTGCCTATCCTGGGCACAATCAGCATGGCATCCCAACCAGGTGTATTTTCAACTGAAAGGCAGATTGGCTATGCTAAATTTCTTATAGGTGTGAAAGTAAGTGCACGACGCCATTCCATTATAGTGCACCATGCCCACACTTTCACATTAATGGAAAATTTTTATACACACACACACACACGAGATGAGAGGTAGAGAGTCTGAGTCAGCTACAAATAATTGGTAGACAAGCCATACCGGAGCCATGAAAAGCTTCTAAAAGATGACCAACACATCCCTTCAGCTGTTCAAATTGATCTGCATTACTCACCGAGCATTCACCAGCACCTCATACTGGCAGTGCACCAAAAACACTAGAGCTTTTTTCTCTCTTATTAGGTCGGAGTTCAATTATACACGAATGACCGTTATTAAAGAGGCCCTGCCTTTCGTTTTACATGTGGCTTGCAACTAAGATCATTACTCCCCTCAAATGGAAATCAGCTCTTAAAACATGTAAAAAAATAGATGACACAAACTTTTAATACTTGACTGAAATTTAGACAATTGCATACTGTCCATCAGCCATTTGACGTGAAATAAATGTAATCCCACTACAGTGGAAGCCGGTTATGTCGCCGGCCTAGGGGACGCCAAAAAGCGTCGAGATAACCGATGATCGAGATAAACAAAAACCAATATGGCGGCAATATATTAACGTGCTTGAAATTTCTTTATGTACATGATGTGCGTTATTAAATGAGAATGTACATGCACGTGTTTTTGGAGGTTTTTTTTTTTACACAACAGCGTTGCCGCGATTTGATTGATTGGTCATGCGGATCGAGATAACCTGTGTGCCGTACAGTGGCGTGTTTGTTCTCAAGCTTTAGTAATTAAAATTTGGATTAGATTTTTTTTCATACTTTTTTGTTTGTATATATACATTTGCACATATGTGCAGTGTGCTAAATTGACCCACATGGAGAGAATAAAAGAACTGAAATTCAGAAACATTGTGAATCTATTGTATTAAAGGGACCTTTCATACATTTATTTGTTGGGATAGGGTTTGTTTTCTGTGTTTGTATTTGATTTATTTGTTCGTATATTGCTAAAAAAAAAAGGGCTGCATTATTAAATCAACCAGTGAGTGACAGACATACTGCCCAGCACAAGGCAGATGAAAACTAGCCACGTTCTGTTAAAGACGAAAAAAGATGATACTTCCTGCTGTGAATAATTGTGTTAAAGAAAAATTGTTTGGTGACTAGTTGTGTGCAGTTCATTCAGTCATGTGTTAGATCCCAGCATTGAAGAAAAAATTTAGTTACTGACATAAATATACATTCATACATGTAAATAATGCTTCTAATTTCATGTGGTAATAAAATGTGTGGATGTTGTTAAACTTTCCTGGCATCACAGCTGAAATTTATGTTCATTCTGCACCGCAGAACCTGACTCAGTGCCCCATTATGAAGAAAAGTACATTCAAAAAGTTGAAGCATAAACGTTCTTGTTGATGTGGATACAAGTAATTGCTTTAGATTTCATTTCGATTGGCTATTTGAGATTCAGAATGAGATTCCTTTAAGCAGTAAAATTCTTAAATAACCCAGAAAAGTAAGGATTCAAGGAGCTCAGAGCTTTTGTGTGGCAGCAATGTTCATGAAACTGAGCAATAAGCCGCACAAGTAGGCTGTGTAATCTGTTTTAAAAGCTTCTATTGTTGACACTCAATACGTGGATCTATATATAAGTAATATGTTTATGATTGCTGCGTTCTAACCCAGCTATGTCTTGTCTAAAAAGAATATTTTCTTGAGAAAAAAAAAACCCACAAAGTTTTATTCTTGTTATCTATGTAGCCTGCAAACTCTACTTATTACAAATGTTTTCTTAGATATCACTGCTGATTACTTCTGCTTATGAGCACATCTGGTATGAGTGTGTGTATTGCATTATGAATGGCCATGAAAGGGCTGTGTATAAAAAAAACATTTTTTTAAAAAAGGCTGTTAGATTAATGGCTTGGATCTGAGAATAAGGGAAATAATTGAGAACAAACTGAACGGATGGATCTTTGTGTTTCATAGGTGTCTCATAAGCAACTGATGGTTAGGAAGGAACGGGCTAATGATAAGGGACAGTTTAATATTTATCGCACAGAACGTGTACAACGTTTTTGTGCTTTAGTACTTCAGTAAAGTAAGTACATATAAAAATGAAACAATTTATTCCTTTTCATCCATCCACCAATATAAACAAAGCCAGACTCTCCTGATCACCTAATCATTTCCAACAATACATATACAATTTACAATACTTTCCACCACACCCAAATGACGATGGGTTCCCCTTTGGAGTCTGGTTCCTCTCAAGGTCTCTTCCTCATAACTCTTAAAATTCTGTAAAGCTGCTTTGAAACAATGTCTGTTGTGAAAAGCGCTATAGAAATAAACTTGACTTGACTTGACATACTGTTGCAGTACGCTCAAATCATAATCTATGATGCTCAGTGCTGCATGGCCTGAGGTACTAAAATCAGTTGCTAATAAGTTTAAAATCAGTAAAAATTAGACACATATGGAAGCATTTGAGTGAAGCTTAAGTTTCTGTTTATCCGAAAATTGCCAATTTAGACTCCGTCGAAGACATGCCAATGAACGAACATGCTGTCCCAGTCTTGTTGTTCTGAGATATTTGAAAGAAGTCTATTAAATCAATTTGTACACCAGTTTATAGTTCGTCGCATCTGACTTGCATTAGGCCTGTAATGTGTTTACTCCCTGAGAAGCCAGAAATGATTTATGAACTAATACAAAACTTGTTACAAATTCATTTTGAAGACTGGAAAAAAAAAGTTCAGCTTTTGAAGGGATGTTTGGATACGTCAAATTTCGTTAGGGAGTTATGCTGTCCACATAAAACAGCAAAAACTTTGTGCCCGCTACATAAAAGACAAATGTTGAACTGATTTTAGCTTAGCGGTATCACTTGTATCAGTATCACTTACAGGAGACCTGTCTTCTCTTACTGGCTAGAATAACACCAGGATTCCTCAAGATAAAAAACCCCCAAAAACATGCAGATAAGGATATAATAAATATGTATAAAACACACTATTGTCCGAGCACAAATGCAACTGATAGATTACAAGCTACAAACCATGTTATGATTCACTTCTTTTTATATAAAGACACGGCAGATAGAAAATGCAAAAGAAACCATTAACATGGTTTAGAACGACAAAATAGTTGCTGGACAATAAGTCATATCTACATCATCAGAACTCCCAAAGCTTCGAATTCAGGGTCAAACAGCAGTAAAGGAAATGCTCAGTGGTCTAATTTATGGCATAATTAGAGTTTAGAACGGAAAGATCACATAAATGTTTTTGGTTACTGTTTGGTAAAGATGTTAGAGAGACATCTAAAAACACATAGTATGATGATTGTATAAATCAATGGAAACTAAGCCATAATGTGGACAACTTCACAAAAAAAACCCCCACACATCTTAGCTTGTTTGTGTAAAGCTATTCTGATCATGTTATGACCTTGTTTTGTAATGGCCTGTGGGTATTTTTCCAAATATGTTTTTCACAGGCAATGTTCTAGTTTTCCAGCGTAGCAAATTGAATAAAGTCTTTGTGGTGTTTGGCTTATGGGGAGTATTGGGTACTGGGAAGAGAAAAACATGCTGACCATGCCTCTCCAATGGATTTTGGCATTAGAGCAATATTAGATAAATCTTCTACTCTGCCTTTAATCAAAGCCATTTGTCTGCACCAGGGTATTCTTTATTTCCTGCTTCACTTCAGCATTGCCCTTCAATATCAATTTCAGTCTAAAATTATCAGCGAATGTGTGATACAACTTATTAGCAGGTACAACCAGCCTTTAAGTTCTAATTGTTAAGAACCAAGTCTGAGGTGCGGGTAAAATGCTACTTTGAACTTGCAAAATATCTGTTCAGAACAGAATTCAGACTCATTTTGTCATCTTGAAGGCTGTGGATTTGCTCCACTGAACCTATCCTGTGCTGGCTTATTTGTCTCAGTCATTTTCTGCCTTGGTTTCTATTACACTCCGAAGCCTGCAGGCACGAATAGGCGGCAGCTGCTCGTAAGTGCTGAAGCCCAGTTCACTGTGCTGCTGGGGTAGAAAGAAAAGCAGCAGGTGGCTCCTTAACACCTAAACAGGAACAGAACATTGGATCAAAAAGACAAAGAGACATACACGCATATAACATTAAAACCGTCAAGGCATGAACTCCACAAGACCTCTGAAGGTGTGGTATCTGGCACCTGTCCTGAAAATTGGATGGAGCCTCATGGATTTGATTTGTTTGTGCAGCACGTCCCACAGATATTTAATCTGAACTCAATTTTTTCACTGTGGCACGAACCATTACCCTGCTGCTGAAGAGACCACTGCCATATTGAATACTGTTGTCATGAAGGGGGCACTTAATCTGCAACAATGTTTAGGTAGGTGGTATATTGTCAAAGTAACATGCATATGAATTCCCAAGGATCCAGGAAGAACACTGTTCAGAGCATCACACTGCCTACAGTCTAGTGCCAGCTCTTTCCCAGGTAAGCATGTCCATTGTAGGTGCTTTCAGTGGTGGACAGCACATTTTGACAAGTCTAATTCTGTGCAGCCCCATACCCAGCAAGCTGCAATGTGCATAATGCTGACACATTTTTAGAACAGCCAGTATTAAACTTTGGACAAATTATGCTGAATGTAGTTCTGTGGAACTGAATCAATCAATGTGCCTTGAGTGACTATTACAGCTGGCGTGGCTGGTTTAACACTTACTATCCACAGCATACCAGGAACATCCCACATGACCTGCCATTTTGGAGATGCTCTGACCCAGTCACCTAACATCACAATTTAGTAGTGGTGTAACGATCCACGTATCTGTACTGAAATTATTCGGTGGAGGGTGTACTGAATGCAATGCTTTTTACGTGCGAAACATACCGTATTTTCCGGACTATAAGCCGGACTTCACCTGTGTTCTGAGCTGCACGGCATCGGGAGAAAAGCTTCACCGATGGTGATTTTTAAACGCATGACGATGCCAAAAGAAAAATTGTTGTGAAAGGAAGGAGGAAGACAGTGAACAATGACTTTCTTGGAAGGCTACTGTTTAGATACAAGCCGTGTAACAGGCACTGTCTTTCGTTAAAGCCTGTGTAAAGTTCATTAGTTTCAATGTAGACACCTGCGGCTAATAGACAGGTGCGGTGTATTTATGTTCAAAATAAACATCTTTGTCAAATTCAGTGTGTGCGGCTTATATTTGGGTGCGCTTAATAGTCCGGAAATTACGGTAGTTAAAATCCGAGTTCCCTCAGAAAGGTTTTAACTGGTGGGCCGCAAGTTTTTTAGTCTCTTTTTTATTATCATTATTATTAAACTTGAAAACATACACAACAATGCCCGGGGTATAAAAAGAAACTAGAGCTAGCGCAGTGTCACTGTAGCTACACACTCTGTACTGGAAATAAGATTTGTTTTGCACATGCACGAAAGCGCAGAAAAATTAATAGAGCTAGCATTAGCTGCTAACCAGGAAGTGGATATCGGCTAAAGCTAGCGCTATGGATCCTTTAGTGTTTTATGTCCAGAATTTTTTTTTAAAGGAGAAAATCCTGACAATTAAGGTTGGAAGAAATAAAGACATTTGTTTAAATATGCTGAAATAAATGGAACAGTTATGTACATCATATCTTTGGAAAATTAAATATTAAATGTAATATCCGAATGACAGGCGTTATTGTAACAGGAAAATCGATGAGATGTCAGTGATTTCTAATGTGATGGTTGATGTGTGATCTGAGAGATAAATCAATGAAGGGATGTACCTCATCTGTCAGGTAGTATGTCTTCCTTAGCAGACTCCTACGAGTAGTCTCCACCTCCTAGACACAAAAAGCACGAGAAAAAACGATGACTCTTACTGCTGCATACATCAAAAACTAAAATGGCAAAACTTGCATATCGAATTCACCTTAGAGTAAACGCAAAAAAAAACTACTCTATTAATAATATGATGTAACACAGTCTACTGAGGTCTCTGTCATTTTGCATTTCTTGGTCATTCATACAGTTTTTACATTTTTGGGAACTGGCTGAATTTGTTACTAAATCTTCCAAGATTGTTATTCACATCTGGACTTGCTTTGTCACAGAACATTCTTTTCTGTTGACAACTCAAGCACGCGCTGCTCCTCTTTTGTTTTTAGTATTTGTGAGTACTAAATCCTGCTTCAATCTTTAAATATATTACTTCCACGATCTCTCCCATAATGTCAATTGATAAAAACTTGACATGCTGTTGCTAGATGAAAATTGATTGATCCATACAAATAACTAACCAATAACTATGTGCGCCCCCCCCCCC
>JAAIIK010000030.1:3187317-3200418 GCA_014706435.1 Silurus glanis
CACACACACACACACACACACACACACACACACACACACACAGGGGAAGCCTAACTAATGGCTTTGGAAATCTACTTGTTCTTTTATTTTTATTACAGCAGAACTAATCCGAATTAGTTTTAAATTGAATTAACTGTCAGTTCATCAATAAAAGAATCAACTGTAAAAAAAATCTATAAATCATTAGCATAAAATTAATCAACCTTCTTCCTCCTGACCAAATCAGAACCTTTAATACTTTAAAGTTAATTTAGGGTGAACAAAAAAAAGCACATGTTCTACTACATTATAGCTTTAGCAGAAAACCAGAAAGAAACGCATACAAGGGAAGTTTTCCTTGGATTGCTAAAGAGAGCTTCTATTAATGCTCTTGTACCTGTGGCATAGCATCTTGGGAGAAAATAAAGGCATTGAGATGGGCAACAGCTACAGCATATAGCACAGGACACCAGTTCCTTCTCAGAGCTCCGGTCACCAGAGCTCGGAAATACAGTCGCAGCAAAGGCAGCGAGTCCTCAGCAGGGGAAGTAAATTGCTCTAGTGCAATGGGTAGCTAAGAAGAGAAAGCAGCCATAATTAGAATAATTCTATTTAACATCTGATGTTAGTATGTAGTGAACGATGGTGCAGTTCAAACACATTAGGCCTACAAACTGGGAAGGGATTTTATAAAGGGACTATTAAGATAAAGCATTAGGAGGCTGGATAGTCTTTTAATGCATACTAATGAGATTAAATTGATTAGAGATAACTGTTTATTGTTGATGCAACGGCTGAATCATAGAGCAGCAGCGCCAACACTGCTAACAAAAAAATTTACTCGGGCACAGAAGAAAAGAAAAAAAGTTTTCTAGATGTGTACCAAGCAACATCGAAAAAATTACTTAATTGATTAACAGCTATACAGTGTTTACAACTGCTGCTTTAACTGATAACGTGGAAACGTGGAGTTTGAGGTTAAAAAGTTAGGTGCAATATTACATTTTCAATTACAGACAAAAGAAAATGAGGAAAATTATTGATAGCTATTGATATATTGATTTCGATCCAAATATACAGGCTTTTTGTGGATTTAGGATATATTTTTATATAAAGTGCAAAATCTCTAACTTACGTTATCGTAACAGTAAGTTTTAACAATCTAGTGCTTGTACGTGATTATTATTATTAACTTTATTATGTTTGCTATTTAAAAGGTTTCTCAGATTAAAGAAAGTAATAATAATTAAAAAAAAAAAAAAAAAAAAACGATTCTGTTTCTCTTTAAAACATTATAAATTAACGATCATAAAAACACATTACCGCCGTTTAGGGCCCTTTTGAGAACCTGCTAATAATTTGTAAAACATTAAGATGGAATCGACTACCTCTCCGCATTCAATCTCGTTATATGTGTGATCAGAGTGTTCTCACCTGCTCCAGCGAGACCCCAAGTGAGCGCAGAGATGAGACATGCTCGCTGAACACAGCTAATCTCATCAACACACTGTAGCGCCTCTGCAGTGGCAACAGTATGAAGCAGCCAAAAAGTGGGTCGCCAAAGGACACGGCCTCGTACTGAGCCAACAGAGCAGAGTAGAGATCATGAAAGGAGGCTAATCCTGGAGGCGGTACACTCAGATCCAGAGCTTCTAATTGTCCGGGTCTCGTCAGCCTACGCAGCAGCGCCCATGTCATCTCCTTCACTGGTCTCTCCAGAAAGATATCACTCGAACACAGGAAGACACAGACCAGACGTGCCAGTTTGGCCACAGGTGGCACCAGCTTCAGCGCCTGCTCCCTGAAGCTCTCGAGCACAAGAAGCCACTGCAGGCAATGTGTAATTGACCGCACTGAGCCAGCAGGTAGCGATTCGGCCTGCAGCCCACCACCCTGAGACACTCCTATTCGATCATACAGGCTGATGAGAGGCAGAAAAGCCCAATCAGAAGGCAGCGAAGGGCCTGAGAGCTCAGGGAGGAGCTGAGAAGAAATCCAGGGGTTTCGGCCAAGGTGCCGCTCACGGGACGTGATCACAGCAGGCTCCAGGTAGGCAAGGTGAGTGAGGTAGCAGGCACGGATTGAGGGAAGCTGAGCAAAAGAGTCCCGGAGGAGGGGGCCGAGGCTGGGTGAATGACTGGACATCTCCTGAAGCTGCAGCTCTGCCAGGGACACCGCTTCTGGACCTCCACTTCCCGCTTCACTGCAGAACAGATTGAGTTGCACTGTTTATCTGTAGCTCTGTTTCCTTTTAATACACTTTTCTGAATGCACATATCTAGCATGGCTCCTGTGAGCACATTCAATCCTTATTATATATTATATTTAACACAGGGGGTCCAATAGATTAAGACCACATTGATTCCATTTAAAATGAGAAGGAATTTTTTTTTTTTTTTTATATATATAACAAATGCATTAAATGTTCAATATCTTGAATATTTGATATTGAACTATATATATATATATATTAATATATTATTTGTGACCATAAATTTTTTACAAAATTTTGGATTGGGTTCTAGCTAGAGTGCTATATATAAAAATTTTGTGACTTTATGGTTTACACTTAAGATGTTGATGATAACTAATAATAATTAATACAAATTTTCATTTACTTTGTTAAAATTCAAAAGACAATAGAATAGAAACATTTTCACAGTAGGTAATTGGACTCCACAGTATGTTATGACTAGGTACCTGTACTATTTGTTGAATTAAAAAATATAATAAATAAATAAATAAAATCAACAAAAAAAAAATGCTACATTCTATACATTTTGAACGATATTTTAAATTATAAACTGGCTAATTGCCACGATACTAAATAAACCCAGACACAGTATAAACCATTTGAAATACAGTAAGTGCTATGATGACTGCCTGCTACAATAAGTACAGTTTGCTGCCCTCTGTTGGACATAGTAATTAATTGCATCAAGAAAACAAAACTAAATTAAATAAAAAAATATTCTGTCCACAAACAAAGTCTAGTGAATCGTATAAATGTCAGAACTAAAACTTTCATCAGATTTCTATACAAAATAATGCAAGTGAATGAAAAATATGCAGGCTTAGCTTCACTATTTCTATTAGCGCATTTCAGTTGCAAAACACAAACTTTTGTGTTGACCAACACGTTCCTGATACAGCTAGACGGGAAAATCTATACATATTTTACTAAACCTTTTTTTCTTAACCCTCTTCAGTTTCACAAACACAAACAAGGTAAAGCAATATGACGCAATGAAACTCAAAATAAGTGTTCACTGATATTAAAATCTACTAATTAAAATACTACTGTGAGGTGAATGATTAAAACTGCAACCAAGTTCTGTGAAAACTTGCCAATAGCTAGACTATGCAATGTTGTTTAAATAAAGTGTGGCACTGTATCATTTAAGAAAAAAAATAAATACCTACAGTAAAAATGTCAAATTAAAAACACTCACAGAAAGAGGTCCTGGTTGAAGATCATAGTAGACACAAGCTCATGTGCCAGATATTCGCTTCCGGGTAACAGCCAGGAGAGCAGAGCCAAAGCGACTTGGTGTAACAGAGATGCATGCATCTTTACCTTTGGGTCAAAGGAACCCTAAAAATTTCAGCCACAAGGGGAAAAAAATTTAAAACAAGCAAATCGCAGATGTGCTCGTTCTGCTTAATCTGTACTTTCATTTTCTAAAACACTTCATTCAAATTAGCTACGTTAAACAGAAAGTGTAATTAGGTAGAACAATTTTATCCCAGAGGTCCTTCATATCTGTGTTACCTTCTGATTCTCCCTTTTAGTTATGCTGTAAAAACGAGTCTTTCCGGAGTCCCCAACTGCACAGTGTCCTTAACTTTCTTACAACAATAAAGATACTTAATAATCCATCCATCCATCCATCCATCCATCCATCCATCCATCCATCTCTCCCTCTCTCTCTCTCTCTCTCTCTCATTAGACATGCTCCGCTTTCTTCTCCACGGATCTGCCCACTTCGTCCAGGCCTGCCTCTGGATGGTGTTCGCTTCAACTGGACATGATTGTGTGCAGCTGGGGATGTTTCACATCCCTGGTGATCCATGAAATTACGGCGTAAGACCAGGAGCATTGAGGATTTGGATTTGGACTGTAGTCAATGTCAACAGTCTGCTACACAGACTCAGGACTACAGTTTGCTTCTCATCACTGCACCCCGCAACATCATTTATCTATAATAAATTTACATTCCATGCAACCCGAATGAGGATGAGGTTCTCTCTTGAGTCTGATTTCTCTCAAAGTTTCTTCCTTATGCCATCTCGGGGAGTTTTTCCTTGCCACAGTCGCCACCGACTCGTTCATTAGGGACAAACTTACACCTATAAAGAACATCTTATTCATTCTTTATCACCACATTATCTGTGTAAAGCTGTTTTGAGACAATGTATATTGATGAATAGAATGAATAGAATTGAATTGTATGATCATTTGCTTTGACCTTGTGAGAATATATTTCTGAGGAAAAAGAAATCTGCTAAAAAAAAACTAAAATGTGACATGGCATTAATGAAGTGCATTATAAATCATCTGAATGTAAGGTTTTTAAAAGGATAGTAAAACAAATGTGTGCCTGTGTAAAAGCTAAAGTACCTGTCTGTGAGCCAGCCTGAGTATCAGATAGACAAAGTGGTGCTCATGGCGTAAAATCCAAGCACTGGCATGAGACACTGAAGGCGTCGCTCCAACACAAGCCTGCAGGTAAGCCAGCACGGAGTCCGAAAGGATGAGAGCGGAGAACTACAAAGACAGGCACAGATCAATCTCAGCTGAGAAAAAGAAATGCTTTTTAAATGTATATCAGTAATACTACAAGTATGCCAAGTATATTAAATGTTCAGCCATGTTCAGAAAGGCAAACCTACACTCTTTGTTAAGCCGCGGTGTATGGTCAAGATAATGTCCAGTAGATAGAAGAAAGCAGTACAGAGAGGGAGAGGAGATTCAGGTCCTAGCAGGCTCATATTCTTAGCTCTGGAGCTGCCCAGGCCTGGAAGACTGAGAACAACCTCCTGAACGAAAGTGCTCAAACCAGGCTTACATATAATTGAGTGGAACCTGAAGAATGCACAAGTTTGATCAGAGAAATAAAAATCTGCACAGAATTATTTAATTTGTCATATTGTTTTAATTCAAGCACATTTAATTTTTTTTTTAAAGCTCCGCTTTGACTAAACATCACATTAGAATTTTCATCGGGTGAATAAAGACTTACCTGAGGCTGTCCATCATACTGCGAAAGACTTGATTGGATATGAGAGGAAGGAGCACTTCCGTAGTCAGGGCCTCTAGTTCCTGAAGGCATTGTACCGGCTGAAACGAACTCTGTCGAAGCAAAAAGCAGTGCATCTCACGTCACACGGAACGAGCACATCACCTCATCTCAGAGTTATTCTGACTACTGTCTAAGGAAAAATATATTCACTTTTCATGGTTGTTTTATTAAAAATACAACAGCTATAGATTGTATAGTTAAATGACTTGCTATACAACAGCATTTAGAATGATATGCTGCAATAAAAAATGATTTAAACTGTATGGGAGAAAAACACAAACAATATTTCATTTTTGAAAAAGGGATCTTCCTCCATTTACAGTTTCTGCTTCATTGCCTACCTGCAAACTGAGCTGATAGTAATATGCTCCCATATAGATCAGATAAGACGGCAGTAGGCTTAGGGTGCTCGACCTTTGACTTTGATCATCCAGCTTTCTCACACAGCCTTTCAGGATGCCATTCAGAGTGGGTTGCAACCCAGACACATGGCTCCATGTCACTGGAGGTGGGGGAAGACACTCAGCCCCCTGAGAACTGTCACATGAATATTGTTATCAGTAAAGCATTTAGATTATTTAACATTTTATATAAAAAAAAAGAAACTTTTTTTTTTTTAACCTCAGCAGGGCACTTTGTAACTCCTGGTGGCAGCCGGCAGTGTGTGTGACTTGAATGAGCAACAATAGCAGGGACTTCAATCTTTGGAGCTCCAGGTCCAGCAAAGACACAGAAGGAGCACAGGGCTTATGTGCAGCCTGCAATGCCTTCACAAGCACTGGGTACAGGTCTCTGGAGACACAATACAATATTTATTACACATTCTAAATCATGCAATCCTGTCTCAAATCTCAACAATGGACACATGAAATTCTACCTGAAACAATTGTATGATGACAATAATACATATTCACTGTTTTTTTTTACCTTATTTAAGCATTAATATACAGTATAGTTTTGAATCTATAAGGAATACAATGATAACATTTTCAGTAGAAAAGTTAACTCTATAACATGCTTTCTACAGAAAGAGACAATCAACTGTCTTTAAGACAATGTTGTTGATTTCTAATTATTCAAAATGTGTAGGTTCATTTGATAAAATAATCTGGTTGTGCTACCCATTCTATAGTAACAGCTAAAACTGCAGAGACTTGCATATACTACATACAAATGTGTGATATGGTGTGGTTTTCTGTGAAAAAACAATGTTAATAACTGTTCAGTGGTAACAGAAACTAACTTGTCTCACTGATGTTCCACAACATTAAATGTAAATACAACAATTACAAAGTACAGTACATTCATAAACTAAAATTATAATCTTTGGCAAATAATTGTAGCATAAGCAGAATAAAACATTTTGTGAAGTGCTGTGTAACAAAAAAAACAACAACTATATTTATTAACCCATCATGAATCAACTTCCTTTAACAGCACATCCTAACACGATCTATTCCTTAATTACGGTTATTATTAAAAGTCTCTCTCACATGTACAGGTTACAGGCCTGCCCGTAGCTTGCAGCCACAGCCCAGAGCCTTAGCGCCTCCGTGCTACAGCATATATTTTCCCCAGACTCCAACAGAAGTTCGGAAGGTTCCACTGACAAGAACCGAGACAAACGTTCCTTTCCACCTAGACTATTGAGCTGAGACACAACAATGAATTAGAACAGACTAGTCTGAATTATTTGATTTCTCATAAAATGTCCTGATGTACAAGCATGCCTTTCATTCAGAACTCACTATTCTCGCACAAGCGTGCCTGCCAGCGCTTGCCAAAACACGCAGGAGCTTCATTGCCGTGGAAACGGGCAAGCCATATAAAGAAGCTGGTGAGGTTGGTGAGGTCGGTGGGGTCCATGAGCAAGGCAGGAAATCTGACATTATAGTATGCATCAGCCTGGGGCAATCAAGGATCTAAAAGTTGCAAAAGAAAAGATTTTACACAGAGGACTGCTATTTTTTTCTTTTAGAGGCACTGACCAAATTTAGGTAATTGATAATAACAGGAAGAAAATTATAATTGAGATTATTATTGAGATATATACATGTGATTAGATATTTTCTGATGGTTGCATAACATTTCTAAATACAGAATATTTAAGACTTGGTTTAAGTTCACCTGTGTGGCTGCTGAGGTTGAGTGGCGAGCAATTCGGATCAGGACCTCAAGGATCTCAACAATTGTCTGGGGAGAGGGTCGTAGCACCTCAAGGATATACCGTAGCCTCTGCAGAAGCTGCATCTTCAACAAACCCTGTAGAATAACAAACAACTCTGAGAATTATATGCTTGATACACAGATGGATGCAACATAGTAGACTGTAAAATAGTTTTCAATAGAAGAGCAATCACTATAGTGTATAATGGGAAATGTGACTAAAAAAATTCTACTGTTTTATGATTGTTTTCATGCTTAAAATATGGGCCACTATTAATATACTATATAATAGAAAAAAAATCCTGTCTTCATAGGATGTGACATATAACAAATTTCAGCTATGAAACCAACTTAAAATATTTGGCGTCCAAAAGCAAGTCTAGTGAGTCAATTCCATTAATTATAAAAAAAAGTCATAATTCCACAGTCTGAAGCTATTTCAGATCATTACTTTATCTCTTTTAAAATCTCCCTCAGTCACATCGCAAATACCTCACCACATTTCCGTCTTAAGCGTACATTCACAGCAAATACTGCAGCGAGTTTAGCCTAGAATCTAGAATCAACGTGCCATTACACTCTAGATGATGCTCCCCTTAAGACCAAAATAATTAGTGAGGAAAAAATTGGTATAATGATCATACGCGCACCTTAAAACAGTTCAGACAGACCGCTCGGAACTTAGACCTTAAATGGCGTCAAAGCAAATTGACAGAATTTCAAATAGCATGGTAGAGCCTCCTGAGTTATAGAAAAGCTCTTAGTGCTGCTCGATCAGCATATTTCTCCACCCTCATAGAAAATAACAAGCATAATCCTAGATTTTTTTACTGTACTGTAATGTTCTGTTAATATAAATCCAAACTATTTTATTAATAACCCTGTAGATAGCACTGTAATTATAACAGATAATCAATTACAAAGTTGTACTCCTTTTCAAGAGAATGACTTAATTTCATTTATTTGCTCATCAAAATCATCAACTTGTGTTCTAGATCCCCTGCCTACAAGTCGCTTCAAACAGATAATTCTAGAATTGAACCTGTTCTAAAAATAATAAACTCTTCCATTAGCACTGGTTATGTATCTAAATCTTTCAAACGGGCAGTTATCAACCCCGTAATTAAGAAACCTGACCTTAAGCCTTGTCAGCTGTCCAACTATAGGCCAATATCAAACCTCCCCTTTATCGCCAAGAATCTAGAAAAGGTTGTAACACAGCAGTTCTGCTCACACCTACGTAGAAATAGCTTTTATGAAATGTATCAGTCAGGATTTCGGCCTTATCATAGCACAGAGACAGCGCTTGCACTTTTGGTTAAAGTGGTAAATGACCTGCTATTGACCTCGGATCAGGGCTGTGTCTCCTTATGTGTGTTGCTTGATCTTAGTGGAGCTTTAAAAACCATTGATCATAATATCCTTCTTGTTAGACTTAAGAACTTTGTTGGAATAAAGGGAACAGCTCTCTCCTGGCTTAGGTCTTATTTGACTAATTTATCAGTTTGTTGATGTAAATGGTGAGTTCTCCACACTCTCTAAAGTAAAGTTTGGTGTTCTGCAAGGATCTGTCTTAGGCCCACTGCGTTTCTTCTTATATGTGCTGCCTCTGGGTGAAATTATACATAAACATGGTATTAGCTTTCATTTCAATGCTGCTGATCAACAGTTGTATGTAAATTAAGTTTTTTGATGCATTACCTGTGTAAAGCTGCTTTGATACAATGTCCATTGTTAAAAGCGCTATACAGTAAAAATGAATTGAATTTAGATGTCACTTATGTAATTCACTTATAAATGCCTGAACTGTGACAAAAATACATTTCACCAGTACAAAAAGCCATAAACTTCAGCTATGAAGCTCTGTTCTTTGTCTCGTTTATTTTAAGCTTCTCTTTCTTTTGTTGCGTCATTGCATTATGGTTTAAATCCCCGTAGCGGGAAAGGTATTTTAGGATAAATTGCCATTAAGATGCAATCCCCTTTTCTCTTTCGGCTTTTTACCTAAGCCTGCTCACCTTGATAACATCCTGTTGCGCAACATCATGATCTAATTTTCTCGCTTCTTTTTCCTTCTCTGTTTCCTTCATAGACTCATTCAGACCGTCATCATCTTCCTCCTCTTCCTCCTCGTGAATCTGGGGAACCAAGGGAAAAGCTGCCATCCCTAACAGCCAGGTGAACATGTTGTCCAGATTCTCCTATACAAACACATTCCCAGATTTTTTTTGCTTTATACACAAACGCAGGACAAACAGCAAAATACACCTGATTAAACTTGCGATACATAAAGATTGTGCCCTTTGCTTGTAATCTTTATTTTATAGTTATTTGTCCCTTACCTCATCTCCAGTGGAAACAAGCAACGCTCGCAAGGCTCGCACAGCCGCAGACATTACACCCTCCACGCTGTCGTCCAGAGAATACCGCAACAAAAAGAGGATTCCGGCATCAAGCAAGGAGGCCAGTACATTGCCCTTTACACATAAGGAGTACTCGCCAGTACGGGCCTGGAAAAACAGACACACTGAATATCAAGAGTGAACTGCAAATTACAAATTGGAAGTCCATTTGCTAGTATTACAACACGTGGCTACATTACGTTCAGCTTATAATATACTATTAATATAGTAAACATAGAAAAATATAATCAGACAAATCACATATGTTTAGTGTGAAAATGAAAACCTGTATTCTGTAACATTGTGTAACACTACTACTGCACCAAATCTATTTATAGCAGTTCAATTTTGTTCCTTTCGCAGCTCATTATTGTATAGAACACAAATTATTCCTTAGCATTGCTTAGATAATTAGGTTATGCCACTATGCTTCCTCAACACTGCTTTCACCATCATCATAATTACCTGCAGCGTAACTCGGGTACGTTTACGTTTTAAAGCACTGCTGCCGACAGACATGGAACGACCCATTAGAAACCCTCGTGATGGCCTTAACAACCTTAACAAGACTCGGCTGACTCGTGAAGCATCTTAACTTTCTAAATATTTTGGACAGCACTATGAAATCAATATGACCTGATAGAATTGCAGGTACTCGAGTGCTTTTTGATGAAAAAGTACGTTTGCCCTACATTTTGATTTGTAGCTGTACTCAAACAGCTGATGGTAATTTAACGGAAGTCAACTGAACTGCCTTTACGTTACCTTTAACAGGATGTGGGCCAAAGTGTTCAGAGCCAGGCTCCGCTGCTGCGTCAGCTGACTGCGCGAGAGGAGAAAAAGCTCCTGCAGGGAATAGCCTGCCAACTACAAGCCATAGGAACAAGAGGAGGTTCGTTATGCAATTTGGCAATAGTCAATATGCGTAAACAATTTGAACATGAAGGCTTATCTGACACTACAACAACTAAATTAAAGAACCAAATGAAGTGGGTGGTAATTAACTGGCCTCTGGCTCCTCCCCATGATGATGCAGACCAAGATGAGTGGGCAAATCTTCTGTGGGGGGCAGAAGGGTGCCAGAAAAGTCGAATCGTGCCTGCATGGCCTGGCAATTCAATACACACAAAACAAGTTAGTCCTTGTAAGCTAAATACAACATACAACTATTTTCCTGGGTTTTCTTCATGCAACGTCCAGCATTTCTCAAATTATTACGTTTACCTTTTTGGTGCCCCGCTTCCTAGGTGCAGGCAAATCCCTCATCCATTCCAGCTTCTCTGGTTCCAGTTTGTCCATGTGTAGCCATTCTTTCTCAGGTTTGATTAGAAGCTGTTCCACTGCATAAGCATTTTATTGAGTTAAATCTATTACGTGTTCTATTGTTATGTCTAAAGCATTATACGCTGCTGATGTCAGGTAACATGTAAACATATAAGCTAAAAAACACCTTTGGAAAATATATTGTGAATCAAATGTTTCTGCATTCTCTGTGAAATGTGTACAAATGAAATGCAGATAGCAGTTTTAACATCCAGCCTTGATCAGGGGGACTCCACTTGCAAAACAGCAGTAGAATAAAAATGGCACATATACAACCTTATGGATGATAGATCATAAATACCATACAACAATATCATAGTCAATATACTGTATATAATCAACCGTTATATAAATAACAGGTTGCACACTGCCAGAAAAACTAAGCTTCTTTCCACTATATACATATTGAGGAAGATACTCGTGTATTATGTAACCCATCCATTATCTCCATTCCTTAAAGACAAATTAGAGCTTGCTCTGGCTCGCTTGCACTAATCAGGCTAATAGAAATCAATGACTGTACTTGCAGGCAAATCCTGCAGCTCAGCCGAAAGGCTCTCTGAAAAATGCACATTAGTGCACATGTGCAATTATCTTTTTTTTTTTTTTTTTTTTTTTTTTTTGCTAGGACGAGGAAAAGAGAAATTGGCA
The DNA here is from genome assembly GCA_014706435.1 of Silurus glanis. Classification (NCBI taxonomy): domain Eukaryota; kingdom Metazoa; phylum Chordata; class Actinopteri; order Siluriformes; family Siluridae; genus Silurus; species Silurus glanis. The sequence goes on from JAAIIK010000030.1 coordinate 3,199,142, forward strand.
ATAAGCCAGATTGGATCAAACCTAACCTGAAATCCACTCAAGCTGAGAGAGAGACATGAAAGAAAATTGCAATGTCATTTTTTTGTTTTTGTTTTTTTACTCTAACTGCTGTTTGAATCCACAATATACCTGCGCTTTACTACTTCACAAAACTTGAGGCTGAATGGAAATGTCTGTAAAAAAGTTTTTTACACTCACACAAAGAAAAAATATAATGCCTGTGGTTATACTTGTTACTGGTCATTTTACAGTTAGTTCTTTGCCTCATCTTGTACACCACTGAAGCATTCTTTCTGCTTATGGAAACCCCTGACACACATTTCAGTATCAATCCAAATGTGCTCAACTAGTTTTATGTCCACCCCTTCCAGGAGAATTTGCTACTCTCAGACAGCTTTATTCGAAGCATTATGCTGTAATCAACTGAATCACAGTGAGCCAGATATACAGCTTTTCTGGAACGCTTCTGAGGTTATTGATTTCATCATCACTTTTAGCCAGCTATCCTCATATGACTCCTTAGAACTTGAAAGCATTTTAGACTCTCACTCATAGTGCTATAAGTCAGGATGGGTTGGCAGGACATCTCATCTTTTTTTTAAATCTTTTTATGGCTTCCTGTTGCACTTTTGGCTCTCTATGGTACATTCAGCACTAGGGCTGAAATAGGTTCCAGGTTTTCTTGTCTTCCTTGAACTTAGCTGGAGTATTTTACTTTATAAACATGAAATGCATCTGGTTCCTGAAGCATTCAAATGTATTCAAATCTAATGTATAGCGAGCAGTAAAATCCCATGTAATATTTAAATCTCACAGTAAAATTTCTACTCCAGCCAACTAAATTAAAACTACCGGTAGGCTGTAGCTGAATTCAAAGTTCTTGTCTTTCCTTTTTCACTAGGGAGCAAAATATAGCAATACACTCAGGGTCATAAACATAGCTACATATAAAATATGCTGGAGATATTTCATTCATTAGCAAGATGAAACTTGGATGCTGTAATTATGTCTTCTTTAAAAGGAACTAATGTAGGGTTTTTTCAGTAATGAGATGAAAAACTTATGAAATCGAAAACTTATAGATTCATTTGTAATCAATTTTACAAACAATTTAAAAAAGGAGTCCATAACGCTCAAGGTCACACTGTTATTGAAGCACAAAGGTGACCTACCAAATATTAAGAAACACAGAAAATGCATGCCATGTTATTTATTCATTCCTTTTTTAACTTTTCAGTTTTATATATATATATATATATATATATATATATATATAT